>JADBJO010020517.1:22500-31173 GCA_016801955.1 Conus betulinus
AAGTCATGTTTTTGTATAACTTGCGTGAATTCGATGCATCAGACATTGGTTAAAAAATTCTGTGTATGAGTGAAAACAGATTGCCCCTCAAGGCTTATAAAATGTAACTGGATTTAGACATGTGTGGAAAGAATGCTGATGTCAAGAATTTCTGCGCTTTTGTTTCAAAAGTGGTTATGCTTTTGTGTGGTTGAATCAAGGAGTGGAAACTGTGAATGACCTCATGCAAGAATTATGACAGAAACTAGTTCATGAATTTTTCCTATGACTACACAAATTTGACCGCAAGTTTCTAAAGACTACACAAATTTGACTGCAGTTTTCCAAAGACTGAACAAATTTGTCTGCAATTTTTCCAAACACTACACAAATCTGACCGTAATTTTCCAAAGACTACACAAATCTGACCGCAATTTTTCAAAGACTGTACAAATCTGACCGCAATTTTCTAATGACTACACAAACCTGACTGCACTTTTCCAAAGACTACACAAATCTGACCGCAATTTTCAAAACTGCACACACAAATCTGCCCCCAATTTTCCAAAGACTACACAAATTTGACCGCAATTTTCCAAAGACTGTACAAATCTGCCCCCAGTTTTTCAAAGACTACACACACATCTGACTGCAATTTTTCAAAAGCACAAACAACCCAAGACTATACAAATCTGACCGCAATTTTTCAAAGGCTACACAAATATCACCATGATTAATCTAATAGCAATTTTCCAAAGGCTACACAAAGCTAACCGCACCTCCCAAAAAGAATGTGAGACTAGTCTGTTCCAAATTTTCCAATGGGAAATTGTGTTTGTGACGTGTATTTCATAGCAGCAATAATCATAGGATTTTTAGACTTGCGTTTGGATTCTTAAAACTCAACATTGATTCTTGAAGGATATTTGGGGGAGATTATCCCATATATGCTGATGTTTAAGTATTTTCTAAAATAGATATACATTGTATGATGCAAAGCAACCTATTTTTGTATATGTTGGTTTACCTTCAGACCTTATCATTGTAAAAACATATTCATTACGCAGCAATTGATTTTAAAATTATAAAATTGATATTTTTGGATCTGAAATGTAATTAATGAATATTTTAAATCAGAAATGGCGTTTTTCATATCGCATTCAAGCAGATTGAATTTCATGTTTTCATACAGTGGTTTTGTTTTTTTTTTCACCAGAGTTGATGTTTCAAAAGACGTTTTGTCATAATGAATGTCTTACATGGAACATGTCCATTTTCGTATGATTTATCTGATGTTGATTCAATGTTAATGAAAGCTCATTTCAAATTATGATTTCAGTATTCATCAAATCTATGACAGTGCTGATGATTTTTAGTGTTTGTCGTGCTTCCTTTGCCTCTTGTTTGCCTAGAACCGGGCCATTTTGCTAAAGCTTGCAGAAAATTTATAATCTTTAATAAACTATTTCTTTTTACGCCATTGTTCGTGATTGTGTATAAGGGAGCCTGTGAACGCAAGTGTGCTCCATCTTCGACCACATGATGGCCACAATTAACCTGTGTATTACTCTGCCACTTGTTTGTGTGTATTGTTGGGTGAGTGGAGATGAGAGAGAGAGAGAGAGAGAGAGAGAGAGAGAGAGAGAGAGAGAGAGAGAGAGAGAGCGTGTCCTGAAATAACAAGTGTGCGTTCAAGACCTTTCTGTTTTGAGTACAAACTAGAGCCACTTGCCAGGTATGTATCAATCATATTCGCAACAGCAGTTAACCAAATTATATGCCTGACCAAAATTTTTAAGAAATCATTTCGATGGGGAGTGGAACTGAAGAAAATAATAAATAAGAAGAAGGGGGAAAAGCAGACGAATGATGAAAAAACGCAACCTCCCCATAGTCATAAACAACACAATGGTAACCAAGAAACACAATGATCATTAGAAATAGCCGAAAATTTGCTATACACTCTCTGCTGAAGTATGTAAATATGACCCACGGAGGGAGATGTGAAAATGCTGCCGCAAAAAAAAAAACATCATTTAATATAACATTTGTAGAAAAGAGTAGAATTCTGAGGGAGCAATGTCCAACAAGACTACACAGAACACAGAGTTATCATTATCTTGAAGGACTACACAGAACACAGAGTTTTCATTGTCTTGGTGGACTGCATAG
Source organism: Conus betulinus (assembly GCA_016801955.1). Taxonomy (NCBI): domain Eukaryota; kingdom Metazoa; phylum Mollusca; class Gastropoda; order Neogastropoda; family Conidae; genus Conus; species Conus betulinus. Next base: position 24,652 of record JADBJO010020517.1, read on the forward strand.
AACACAGAGTTATCGTTGTCTTGAAGGGACGGAATAGAACACAGATTATCATTGTCTTGAAGGACTGCATAGAACACAGTTATCATTGTCTTGACGAACTATACAGAACACAGAGTTATCATTGTCTTGAAAAACTGCACAGAACACAGTTATCGTTGTCCTGATAGACTTTCAAGAACACAGAGTTATCATTGTTTTAAAGGACTGAATAGAACACACAGTTATCATTGTTTTGAAGGACTGCATAGAACACAGAGTTATCATGGTCTTGAAGGAATGCATACAGAACATGGAACTATCATTGTCTTGAAGGACTGCATAGAACACAGAGTTATCATTGTCTTGACGAACTATACAGAACACAGAATTATCATTGTCTTGAAAAACTGCACAGAACACAGTTATCGTTGTCCTGATAGACTTTCAAGAACACAGAGTTATCATTGTTTCGAACGACTGCATAGAACACACAGTTATCATTGTTTTGAAGGACTGCATAGCACACAGATTTATCATTGTCTTGAAGGACTGTACGGAACACAGTTTTATCATTGTCTTGAAAAACTGCATAGAACACAGAGTTATCATTGTCTTGAGGGACTACACAGAAGACAGAGTTATCATTGTCTTGAAGGACTGCATAGAACACAGAGTTAACATTTTCTTCATGGACGGCACAGAACACAGAGTTATCATTGTCTTGAAGGACTGCACAGAACACACGATGACCACTGACATGAAGGACTGTACGTAACAGAGAGTAGCCATTGTCAACACCATACAAATCATATCAGATACAACACAGCCAAACCTGATGAAACCAAGAAAATCGTGAGAAAAGTCCAGCCTGACAAGACGCCATCAAATTTAAGGAGACAAATTTACAACTGCAGCTGTCAGTCATGATTAAAACATTAAAAGTTGTTGAAACACAGTGAAGCATGACAAAACAAAGTCAAGCATTACACAGAACACATCAAAACATGGACGACTTTATCAGTCCTGACAGAACACAACCGATGGTGATCAAATGCTGTCAGACCTAAGACAACACACTGCTCATTGGCAAATGTAATAAAACGTAATAAAATATAACTTAATTACAGACAAACCTGACATGGGAAACAACAAAATCAAACCAAACTGGACACAAAACAAACGAGAAATAGTCAAATCTGACAAAAGAAAGGAAAATTACTATCGTTATAACTGTCATAGTCAAACCTGAATAAACAAACTTTAACAAAAATGTCAAGCCTGACAGTTTCTTTTTTAAACCTGATCAAACAATCAAATGATAATGATAATAATAATAATAATAATGATAATAATAATAATAATAATAATAATAATGATAATCATTATTATCATAATGATAACAACAGCAACAACAACAATAATGATAATAATAATAATAATAATAATAATAATAACAGATGGCATCCATGCACCATGGATCCGTCAGTTGTGGAGTTGCAGCACCTACTGTGGCTGAAGAGCCTAATCCCTCAGCGGCAAACTCTCTTGCAGTTGCTGCAGGGTGAAGCCTTGGTCATGAGTATTTGTGGGTGCTGATGCAATTCTTTGTCGTCTGTGGCGCCTCCATTCTTCCCATTGGGCCTCTCTCCTCTACTCTGCCTGCTTGATGCCGACCTTGATGGTAGACCGCCAGCTGACCCAGTCTGAAGGTACTGTCTCCAGGTCTGCTGGGTCGAGGCTGCTTGCCCTCAGGTCGCGCTTCCTTACATCTTTGTCACGCAGGGCGGGCTGTTCTGTGGGTCTGGAGCCTGCACAGCATATCCTTTGACATGCTGCTGGCATGGCCAATGATAATAATGATAGTAATGATAATAATAATGACACTAGTGATAATAAAACTGACAAAATCGAACGGGATCAAAACAGTGAATCCCATTAGAACAGCGTCAAATCAGACAAAACACAGGCAAACCATAGACAACACAGTTACAAGTGACATAGCAAAGCCACACAAAAAGTCAAACCCAACACAATGCGGTCAGACCAACAAAACTTACCGTTACTTGACAAAACGAAGAAAGACCTGGGCAAAACATGGTCAGACCCAAAACGGCATAGTCAAACGAACCACACGGTCATGCGCCCCGGAAAAAAAAAATGTGATTTTCCCTTTTTGTGCATTTTAAACCAGCTAACCTGCTCTGCAGATACCTGGTATGTTTTAGGACAGCTTTAATTGGAGTGACTGAAAACTCACCTTTACAGGGTGTTTGCCTCTCAGTGATCAGTTCTTTTAATAGTGATTTGTACTTTTGGGGAAAAAAAAAAAAACTCAAACCTGACCATACCTAATAAACTCAAACCTGACCATACCTAATAAATGCAAACCTGACCATACCTAATAAATGCAAACCTGACCATAGCCTAATAAACTCACACACTGACCATAGCGTGATCACACACACACACACACACACACACACACACACACACACACACCACACACACACGCACGCACGCACACACGCACACACGCACACACACACACACCTACACACACCTCTCTCTCTCTCTCTCTCTCTCTCTCTCTCTCTCTCTCTCTCTCTCTCTCTCTCTCTCTCTCTCTCTCTTACTTTTTTTGTTTGTTTTTGGTTGTTTTTGTTTTTGCTTGCTTACTTGCTTTTTCTTTCTATTATATTGTCTTTCGTTTTACTCATTGTTTAAAATGTTTTATTGTTGGTTAGTAGTTGTTTACTTTTGCCCCTCTCTCTCTCTCTGTCTCTGCTGTTTCTGTCTCTCTGTCTCTATGACTCTCTCTCTCTCTCTCTCTCTCTCTCTCTCTCTCTCTCTCTCTCTCTCTCTCTCTCTCTCTCTCTCTCGCGCTCGCTGTCAGATCTCTCCCATTCTCTATCTGTTTGCTTTCGGTTTTGGTTTTTTTTGTTTTGTTTTGTTTTGTTTTTGGTTTTGATTTCTTTTTTTATCGTATCTTTGTTTGTAGGTTCTCACTTTTTTTTGTATCGCTAGCTTTCCTTGTAGGTTTTCACTTTTCCACATTGATCGCTAGCTTTCCTTGTAGGTTCCACTTTTCACATTGATTGTTCCTGCTGCTTTATCAACAGAGACACCAGTACTCTTCAACTTTGCACCTAAAGAAAAGGCATACTGGCCCATTCGCTTGCAAACCTGCAAGCAGTTTACCTGGCACGGTTTGCAGTGAGTGTGGTTGCCAGCCAGCAGGGGCTCTTTGCTGCCATGCTGCCATACAGGGGCAGAGCTTCATACTTCGCCTTGCTTAGAGAAGAGAGGTCTAGAATATGGTATTATTGTATGTTAGGAAAAAATATTGAATAATACGTTACACAGATCAAATCAGGCTGTGGTTGTACTGTCTCACTGAAAAGGACAGAAGAGTGTTATTTTAGTTGCCTATTACATTGACCACCGCATCATTCGATGAATTTAGCAGATGAAATTTCAGTTTGTAGTAGTAATCTTCATCCTGATTTGAGCTATAACCTATATGATGAGAAAGATGGGGCAGGATAATTAAAAGATAAGTGAAGCTTTTTCTTCAGCTGATCTGTTTTTGCCAACGCAACCTGACCCAGAACACAGTGTTGACAGAACCGGAGGTAACAGTCCAGACTCCTTTGATACCGGCAGCAGCCATACTGCTAGTAGCGAAATGTTCACAGCATGACAGCAACCCCCCTCGTTTTACACAGAAGCCTGTACGAGACACACGGCGCAGTGACACTCAACTGGGAATCAACTTGGAATAGTGTGAGAAACATACTGTGGCGATCGCACACGATGAAGCCTTCTTTTTGGATATTTTGTCTTTCAAGCCAAGCGTTAATGGAGATGGTGGTAAAATATTATGTGGCGTGATCTGTGAACATGGCAGACCACCAGTTACACAAAGGCAAGGCACTCTATTACTAATCTAAATTAATCATTTACTTATTATTATTTACAACGCCAGTGACCTCGACCATGAACTGGAGTGTCGTATTGGCAAGGCAACAACAGCATTCAACCAGCTCAACAAAATATGGAACAGCAAGAAATTCTCCCCATGGAATCAAACTGAAGTTTCATTACGCCAGTGTGATTTCAAGGCTGCCACATGGCTGTGAAACCTGACAACTGAAGACCACCCTGGAGAAGAAACTTGACGCTTTTGACACCTAGTGCCTACGTAAGATCTTGGGCATGAATGGTCAGACTTCATACCAAATGAAGACGTTAGGGGAGAGGTCCAAACAGCTCCCCGTGTCAACCATCATCTGCAGATGGCGCCTACGCTGGCTGGGTCATGTCTAGAGATTAGCCTCATCAAGACCTGCAAACCAGGCCATTAAATCGATCCCAGCAGGCCAGAGAAAAAGTGGACGACCCAGAATGAGCTGGGCGACAGACAGTGATGAGAGACCTCAGACTCATTGACAGAGGATAGAGTGACACCAGCAAACTGGCTGAGGACCATGCACAGTGGAGTGCCTTGACTGTCTCATGTGTCGCAAGACGCGGGAGCATCCAAGGTAAGCTAAGCTAATATACTTGTCACAATCGATCACAGGGTCCACATCTTACCTATAGGAACCGCGAGTAGGGTAGAATTTGGTAATAATTCCGATCACGATCAAAACGACTATAAACGATCGAAATTTGAGATTGCAATACAAAGCTTAAATTGAAAATCATCAAATTATATCCACACATCTCATACTCACCCTGGGATCAAATAATATACAAGCCTACAAAATTGCTGAGATTTCAACTTCTCTTCTCTATCTAAGTCATACTTCTCCATCATCCTCTCTCTCTCTCTCTCTCTCTCTCTCTCTCTCTCTCTCTTAGCTAGTCTGCTCCTTCCGCTAAAGTGACCGGCAGTCTCTTTTATCCTAAGAGTACAAATCACTATTCAAAGAACTGATCACTGAGGAGCAAGCACCCTGTAAAGGTAAGCTGTAAGTTTTTCACTCCAATTAAAGTTCTCCTAAAACATATCAGGTACCTGCAGAGCAGGTTAGCTGGTATAAAGTGCACAAAAAGGGAAAAGGCGCATGCCAGTGTGATTGGTTTGACTATATCGTTTTGGGTCTGACCATGTTTTTACCAGGTCTTTCTTCAGTTTGTCAAGTAACGGTAAGTTTTGGTTGGTCTGACTGCATTGCGTCGGGTTTGACTTTTTGTGTGGCTTTGCTATGTCACTTGTGACTGTGTTGTCTATGGTTTGCCTGTGTTTTGTCTGATTTGACGCTGTTCCAATGGGATTTACTGTTTTGATCCCGTTCAATTTTGTCAGCTTTATTATCACTATTGTCATTATTATTATCATTACTATCATTATTATCATTGGCCATGCCAGCAGCATGTCAAAGGCTATGCTGTGCAGGCTCCAGACCCACAGGACGGCCCGCCCTGCGTGACAAAGATGTATGGAAGCGCGACCTGAGGGCAAGCAGCCTCGACCCAGCAGACCTGGAGACAGCAGCTTCAGACCGGGTCAGCTGGCGGTCTACCATCAAGGTCGGCATCAAGCAGGCACAATAGAGGAGAGAGGCACAGCGGAAAGAATGGAGGCACCACAGACGGCAAAAAATGGCGCTGGCACCCACAAATACTCATGACCAAGGCTTCACCTGCAGCTACTGCAAGAGAGTTTGCCGCTGAAGGATTAGGCTCTTCAGCCACAGTAGGCGCTGCAACTCCACAACTGATGGATCCATGGCGCAACACCATTGTCTCTTGAGACAGATGGATGCCATCTATTATTATTATTATTATTATTGTTGTTTTGTTGTTATTATTATTATTATTATTATTATTGTTGTTGTTATTATTATTGTTGTAATTATTATTATTATTGTTGTTGTTGTTGTTGTTGTCGTCGTCATTATTATCATAATGATTATTATTATCATCATTATCATTTGATTCTTTGATCGGGTTGAAAAAGAAACTGTTAGGCTTGACATTTTTGTTAAACGTTTGTTGTCAATTTTCCTTTCTGTCGTCAGATTTGACTATCTTTCGTCATGTTCGTCTGTTTTGTGTCCGGATTGATTTGATTTGGGTTGTGCTTCCCATGTCAGGTTTTTGTGTTTAGTTACATTTCATTATCTTTTATTAAATTTGGCTGTGATGCGATGTGTTGTCTTATGTTTGATAGCATTTGATCACCATTGGTCGTGTTCTGTCAGGACTGACAATGTGTTGCAGCTTTCAGTGTGTATTTTGTCAGGCTTAAAAGTGTTTCAACAACTTTTAATGTTTCAATCATGACAGACAGCTTCGGTTGTGAGGTGGTATCATAAAATGTGATGGTGTCTTGTCAGGCTAGGCTTTTTCTCACGATTTTCTTGGTTTCATCAGGTTGGCTGTGTCGTATCTGATATGATTTGTATGGTGTTGACAATGGGTACTCTCTGTTATGTACAGTCCTTCATGTCAGTGGTCATTTTGTGTTCTGTGCAGTTCTTCAAGACAATGATAACTCTGTGTTTGTGTAGTCCACCCAGACAATGACAACTCTGT
>JADBJO010020518.1:0-7500 GCA_016801955.1 Conus betulinus
TCCCCCCAACCCATACCACGCCCTGCATCCCCCCACCCATGCCACGCCCTGCATCCCCCCCCACCTATACCACACCCTGCATCCCCCCCACCTATGACTCCCCCCCCCATGCCACCCTGCATGCCCCCACCCATGCCCACGCCCTGCATCCCCCCACCCATGCCACTTTTGGGGGCCCCCCTGCATCCCCCACCCATGCCACGCCCTGCATCCCCCCACCACCCCTATACCACACCCTGCATCCCCCCACCTATACCACCACCCTGCATCCCCCCCACCCATGCCACGCCTGCATCCCCCCCACCATATACCACACCCTGCATCCCCCCACCTATACCACGCCCTGCATCCCCCCCCCATGCCACGCCATGCATCCCCCCACCCCATACCACGCCCTGCATCCCCCCACCCATACCACGCCCATGAATCCCCCGCCCATACCACCCATGCATCCCCCCACCTATACCACGCCCTGCATCCCCCCCACCCCATACCACACCCTGCATCCCCCACCCATGCCACGCCATGCATCCCCCCACCTATACCACACCCTGCATCCCCCCACCTATACCACACCCTGCATCCCCCCACCCATACCACGCCTGCATCCCCCCACCTATACCACGCCTGCATCCCCCACCCATACCACGCCCTGCATCCCCCCCACCCTATACCACGCCCTGCATCCCCCACCCATACCACGCCCTGCATCCCCCCACCTATACCACGCCCTGCATCCCCCCCACCCATACCACGCCCTGCATCCCCCCACCTAGCCACGCCCTGCATCCCCCCACCTATACCACGCCCTGCATCCCCCCACACCATACCACGCCCTGCATCCCCCACCCATGCCACGCCCTGCATCCCCCCCATGCCACACCCCATCCCCCCCCCCCCCCCCCCCCATGCCACGCCCCCTGCATCCCCCCACCCCCACCCCCATCCATGCCACGCCCTGCATCCCCCCATCCATGCCACACCCTGCATCCCCCCACCCCACCCCCATCCATGCCACGCCCTGCATCCCCCCACCCATGCCACACCCTGCATCTCCCCCCACCCATGCCACGTCCCCTCCATCCCCCCACCCATGCCACACCCTGCATCCATCCCCCACCCATGCCACGTCCTCCATCCCCCCCCACCCATGCCCACCCTGCATCCCCCCACCCATGCCACGTCCTCCATCCCCCCACCCATGCCACACCCTGCATCCCCCCACCCATGCCACGTCCCCTCCATCCCCCCACCCATGCCACACCCTGCTGCCCCCCCCCACATTGCCACCCCCTGCATCCACGACCGCCATAACATCACTGTATCCGCATCCTCCATACCAGCCACCACGTCATACACTACATCCGTGACCCCTCTTCCGTGTCGTGTCCATTCCCTGCGTTCACGACGCAATACCCATAGCATACCCTGCATCCACGTTCCCCTGTATCCCCCCCTCCCCCCCACCACCACCACCACACTTTATGCCCCTGCTTCTCTCCTCCCCATTCCCCTGCCATTTATCTCCATATCATTTAAGCCCTCCCTTCCCCCCCCCCCCCCCACGTTCGCCCATCCATGTCACATGATGTATCCATGCTATGTCCACCCCGTACACCTTCCCATGTCACGCCCTGCATACACGCCCCCTCAAACCCACAGATCCATTTGCACACCCATGTGCATGCATGCCCCCCTCCCACCATCCCCTCCTTCTCCTCACATCCATCCATTGGAAGTGTTGCTGAAAGCTGTGCACCCTGTGCACCCACCCCTATCACGCACTGCATACTCCATGTCTTACCCCTTTTAGGTCATGCTCTAAAATCCGCGCACCCCTCCCCCTCCCTCCCCCCCTCCCTTAACACCCAAATCCATGTCATGGCCTGAAATCAGCTTCCCCCACCTTTTTGCTACCCATCCATGTCAAGCGCTGACCCCCCACCCCCCCCCCCCCCCACTCCCCCCGTCCCACCCATGTCATGCCATGAAATTGATGCACCCCCCCCCCCCCCCCCACCCCCCCCCCCCCCCCCCCCTTTCCCAAATTATGATCTGAAATCCTTGCTCGCAACCCCTAACCATGTGAAGCCCCCCAAAATCTGCGTTCGCTGTATTCCACCTATGTCACACCCTGCGTCCGCGCCCCCTGCACCCCCCCCCCTGCTACGTATCCCTCCACCCCCCACCCCCCCCCCCCCTCCCCTATGTCATGCTCTGCATCTGCACCTCCCCTCTCCCCATTCCCTCACCCATGGCATGCCCCCAGCATCCTGGACCGCTGTGCTACCACCAATGTCATACGCTGTATCCACTTTCTTCATACCCGCCACCATGTTGTAGAACGCATCCATGCTCCCCCACCCACCCACCCATGTCACACCCTGCATCCACACGACGCCCTATCCCATGGTATTCCCTGCTTCCACGTCCCCCTGTACCCCTGCACGTCATTCACTGCTCCCCCTCCCTTGATATGCCCATACATGTCGCGTCCTGCATACGTGACTCTGTCTGTCCCCCCCCCCCCCCCCCCCCGTTCTCCCATCCACATCACATCATGCATCCCTGCCTCCCCCCATGTCCCGTCCTGCACACATGCTCTCTCCTCCTCAGTACGCCTATCCATGTGAATGCGCCTCCCCCCCCTCCCTCCTTACGCCCATCCACTTCAATGCATCAGTTCCCTTCCCCCCTCCCCCCCCCCCCCCCACCTCTAGTTTGCCCAGCCTTGTCCACGCCCTTTATCCGACCCCCCCCCCCCCCCCCCCCCCCCCCCCCCCCCCCCCCCCCCGTCTGACCCAATACGCCCACGGGCGTCACGTCTGGTTTTCACGCCACATCTGCCCCAATATGCCCACGCATCACACCCAACATCGATGCCCCTTGTATGCCCACCCTGCCATGCCCCGGAATCCTCACTCCCTGTTCTGCCACTCATGTCGCGCCCTGAAATCCGCGCCCACTAACTCCTTGACCCGTGTCAGACCCTGACAACTGTGCAGCCAGCATGCCCACCCCACGTCACTCCTTCCCTACCCTACCTCCATCTGTATTGTGCCCAATGTCACGTCTTCCCTATCCTACCTCCACCTGTATTGTGCCCTATGTCACGCCTTCCCTACCCTACCTCCACCTATATTGTGACCTATGTCACGCCTTCCCTACCCTACCTCCACCTATATTGTGACCTATGTCACGCCTTCCTTCCCTACCCTACCCACACCTATATCGTGCCCAATGTCACCTTCCCTACCCACCTCCACCTGTACTGTGCCCTATGTCACGCCTTCCCTACCCTACCTCCACCTATATTGTGCCCTATGTCACGTCTTCCCCACCCTACCCTCCACCTATATTCATGCCCCATGTCACTCCTTCCCTACCCTACCTCCACCTGTATTGTGCCCTATGTCACGCCTTCCCTACCCTACCTCCACCTATATCATGCCCCATGTCACACTCCTTCCCTACCCTACCTCCACCTATATGTGCCCCATGTCACTCCTTCCCTACCCCTACCTCCATCTGTATTGTGCCCTACGTCACGCCTCCCTACCCTACCCTACCTCCACCTATATTGTGCCCTATGTCACGCCTTCCCTACCCTACCTCCACCTATATTGTGCCCTATGTCACGCCCTCCCCTACCCTACCTCCTCCTCCTATTGTGCCCTATGTCACGCCTTCCCTACCCTACCTCCACCTATATTGTGCCCTATGTCACGCCTTCCCCCTCTACCTCCACCTACATTGTGCCCTATGTCGCGCCTTCTCTACCCTACCTCCACCTATATTGTGCCCTATGTCACGCCTTCCCCCCCCCCTACCTCCACCTACATTGTGCCCTATGTCACTCCTTCCCTACCCTACCTCCACCTATATTGTGCCCTATGTCACGCCTTCCCTACCCTACCTCCACCTATATTGTGCCCTATGTCACTCCTTCCTCTACCTACCTCCACCTATATTGTGCCCTATGTCGCACCTTCTCTACCCTACCTCCACCTACATTGTGCCCTATGTCACGCCTTCTCTACCCTACCTCCACCTATATTGTGCCCTATGTCGCACCTTCTCTACCCTACCTCCACCTACATTTGTGCCCCTAAAACCTGGTCCACATCCTCCTTTCCACCCATTCCAGTCAGGCGCGGAAATCACGCCTTCCCCCCCCCCCCCCTATTTTGTCGCCCACGTCACGCCCTGAATTCCACGTGCCAACCGTCACACCTCCCCCCCACCCCACCCACCCAACCTATGTCATGATCTGAACCCCGCGCCTCCTACCACCATACATTGTGCCAAGCTTTGCAATCTGCGCTCCCTATAGTGTTATCCCCGTTACACTCTGCATTCTTCCCCCCCCACCCATGTTACCCCTCGCATTTTCCACTCGACCCCATTATCTCCCCACCACCACCCCTCCCCAGTACCCCTACCCGTGTCAAGGTCTGAAATCCGCGCCCTCTGTTACGCCCCCCCCCCCCCCCCCCCCCCAGTCGTCATTGTTACGCCCTGCATCTGTACATCCTTCCCATTATCCCATCCATGTCAGGCCTAGCCTATGTCATGACAGCCGTACCCCCACCCACGTCATACGCTGTATTCCCGTCCTTTATACCCCGCTACCGTGTTGTATGGTGCATTCTCGTCCTTCCCCCCGCTACCATGTTACATGCTGTATTCCCGTCCTTTATATCCCCACTACCATGTTGTACGCTATATTCCCCTTTATACCCACTACCATGTTGTACGCTATATTCCCCTCCTTTATACCCCTCCACCGTGTTGTACGGTGCATTCTCGTCCCTTCCTTTCTACCCGCTACCATGTCGTACGCTGTATTCCCGTCTTTTCTACCCGTTACCATGTTGTACGCTGCATTCCCGTCCTTTCCCCCCCCGCTACCATGTTGTACGCTGTATTCCCGTCCTTTATACCCGCTACCATGTTGTACGCTGTATTCCCGTCCTTTATACCCGCTACCATGTTGTACGCTGCATTCCCGTCCTTTATGCCCGCTACCATGTTGTACGCTGCATTCCCGTCCTTTATGCCCACTACCATGTTGTACGCTGCATTCCCGTCCTTTATGCCCACTACTATGTTGTACGCTGTATTCCCCGTCCTTTATACCCGCCACCATGTTGTACGCTGTATTCCCCGTCCTTTATACCCGCCACCATGTTGTACGCTGCATTCCCATCCATCCTTTCTACCTGCTACCATGTTTTACGCTGTATTCCTCTCCTTTATACCGCTACCATGTTGTACGCTGTATTTTCTGTCCTTTATACCCGCCACCATGTTGTACGCTGTATTCCCGCCCTTTATACCTGCTACCATGTTGTACGCTGTACTCCCGTCCTTTATACCCGCCCACCATGTTGTACTCTGTATTCCCGTCCTTTATACCCGCTAATATGTTGTACGCTGTATTTCAGTCCTTTATACCCGCTACCATGTTGTACTCTGTATTCCCGTCCTTTATACCCGCTACCATGTGTTGTACGCTGTATTTCAGTCCTTTATACCCGCTACCATGTTGTACGCTGTATTCCCGTCCTTTATACCCGCTACCATGTTGTGCGCTGTATTCCCGTCCTTTTATACCCGCCACCATGTGTTGTACGCTATTCCCGTCCTTTTATACCCGCTACCATGTTGTACGCTGCATTCCCGTCCTTTTTATTCGCTACTATCTTGTAAGCTGTACTGCCGTCCTTTTACCCCGCTACCATGTTGTACGCTGCATTCCCGTCCTTTATATTCGCTACTATCTTGTAAGCTGTACTGCCGTCCTTTATACCCGCTACCATGTCATACACTGTATGCCCGTCCTTTATACCCGCTACCATGTTGTACACTGTATGCCCGTCCTTTATACCCGCTACCATGTTGTACGCTGTATCCGCCACCCCGTACCTATGCCATGCCCTGTATCCGCGCCTGCGTATCCTCCCACGTCATACCCTGTATTCGCTCCTCTACTACCCCCCCTCCCACTGGTTCACAGATGTCCCACCTGACGTGATCTTTGAATTTCCGAAAGAGATCGACAATTTTTTCATCTGATCTGATCTAGATGTTACAGAAGAAAGATTTTTTTTTTTTTCAACAAAACTTTCCAGTGTGTTTTTATGCATATTTTAAAGGGCTGCGTGTGAATGAGTTTTTATTTCATTTTCTTTTTTTTCTTTAATGACTTGGAAGTTGACTTCAACGTGGTGACAGCCCTGATATGGCCCTTTGCGGTCGGCTGGGCTACTGCCTTGCCTTGCCTTGCCTTGCCTTGCCTTGCCTTGCCTTAAGCCCATCCTTGTCACGACCAGCATCCCGTGTCCGTGTACCCACATGTCATGTCACGCCCTGCATCAGTGCCTCACCGTACACCGTCGAATGAACAAATGAAAATTCGACTGAACGACCGATTAACCGACTGAACGAATGAATGACTGAACGCCCGAATGAATGACTGAACGACCGACTGACCGAATGCCGTACGAATGAATGAACGAACGACCAACCGACTGAACTAATGAATGAATTGAACGACCGACTGACTGAACGAATGAATGATTGAACGATCGACTGAACGAACGAATGAATGATTGAACGACCGACTGACTGACTGAGCAAATTAATGGCTGAACGACCGACACCGACTGAACGAATGAGTGACTGAACGGATGAGTGACTGACCGATTGACTGAATAAATGAAAAGAGCGACTGACCGACTGAACAAATGATTGACCGACCGACCGACCGACCGACTGAAAAATGAACAAATGACTGACTGACCGAATGACTGAACGATCCGATTGATCGACTGAACGAATGAACGACTTAACGATCGATTGACCGACTGAATGAATGAGTGACTGAACGATCGACTGACGGAATGAAGGAATGACCGACTAAAAGAATGAATGTCTAAACAACCGACTGAACGACGACGACCGACCGACCGACTGAACGAATGAATGGCTTAATGACCTACTGACTGAATGAATCAACGACTGACAGATCGAATGAACGAATGAATGAATGAACGACCGACTGAACGAATGAATGAACGGCCGAATGACGAATGAACGGCCGACTGACCGAATCAATGAATGAACGACCTACTGACCGAATGAATGACTGAACTGACCGACCGACTGACTGAACGACCGACTGAACGAATGAATGACTGAATGAACGAGCAAACCGCCTGATGACTAAACGAATGAATGACTGAACGACTGACCGACCGACCGACTGAACGAATGTATGACCAAACGACCTACTGACGAATGACTGACTGAATGAGCGACGATCGAATCGATACGAACGAATGACGAACGACTGAACGAACGAATAACTGAACGCCTGAACTGACTGAATGACTGAACGAATGAACGACCGATGAAACCGACTGAATGAACGAACGACTGAACGACTGACGAATAAACGACCGATGAACGTCTGAACGACCGACTAAACGAATGAAC
>JADBJO010020518.1:12500-31171 GCA_016801955.1 Conus betulinus
ACAGAGCAAAGGAGACCCAAGCGTGCTAACAGTTCAGGATTCATCCAATGGAGATGACTTCCCAGCACTCTGTCGAAGAAATCGTTGTAACAGTGAAGTCGCTGAAACACGGCAAGGCTGCAAGCATTGACAGCATCCCCTGCAGAACACTTGAATGTGGCGGGAAGGCAGTAGCAATGTAAGCAAAACACTGATCGAAATCATTTCTCACAGATGACAGTTGCAGACTGACACCGCTGTTGTCTTAAAGGCTTTAGTACAAAACAGATATTTTGACCCTTCGCCACAAACACCTGCAACACCACAAGAGTTCCATCACGTCTTCACAGACTTCAAAGAGGCGTCTGTCAGTCTGTCCTGGAGTGCTTTAGACCGTTCTGAAGAAATGTGATCTCGGGACAGAGTTAACCAACAACATCCGGCAAACATACGCCGAAGCGACCTGTGAAGTACTCACAAAAGACGCGACTGGAAAGTGGTCCCACATATCAGTTACGATCGGTCACGGCTCCTTTACTCTTCAAATATTTTTTCAACGCAGTCCTGGAATGCATCATGACTGATCCACTTGAAGATCATGTCAACACAATCAGCACTGCAAGACAATATCTGTCACGAACCTTCACTTTGCTGATACCTTCGGCGGCTTAGGGGGCACTGAACAGAACTCACCAGGCTTGTTAACTCTCTGGATGAAACGTCCATCAGACATAGCGCGGACATCAACACCGAGAAGACCAAGCTAATGGCCCTGCCACACCACCACCTTCCGATATAACCATGGGCAGAAGCTACGAACTGTTAAACAGTTCATATAACTGGATTTATTTCAGCCAGGAACTCTTAAACAGTTCATATAACAGGGATTCAATTTTCAGCGATGGTGGAATTCAAATCAGATGTCCTCTCAAGAGCAGCAAAGACATCAGTTCTGTGCGACTGAACCCTGGACAGAAAGACCATGACATGACACTGAAAATACAAATCGGGCTCCTACATGTACGGGTATATTTCATTTTCCTACATACAGACGACACAGGGATCTGGAAGAAAGAACCCAATCACAGAAATGAGATATCATTGCAATTTACTATAATCCGACATACTGATCATATCACCACTGAACAAGTGCGCCAGACCATCAAACAACACATCGGGCCATATAAAAGATCTGCTGACACCAGCAAAGCGGAGAAACTAAGTTGGCATTGTCATGAAGATCCACCGGCCCCGCTAAGATAATGACCCAGAGAAGCGTTGAAAGAGCGAGACCACGGAGAAGCCAGAAAAAAAAATGGACTGACAACATTGCAGAATAGACAGGGAAACAAGGACTGACAACATTGCGGAATGGACAGGGAAACCGTCTGTACAGCCCAAGACCACGGAGCACAACCGACAGAATCGATGGAATCTGGTGATCAGTTCTTCAGTGCGATGCCCCAGTGACTTCACACGGACCTAGGAAAAGGAAACTGAATATTAGTGATACCAAGCAAAAAATTATTGTGTTCTTAATTTTTTTTTTAATCCAGAACGTGTGCGTGATTCTTGGATTGGCCATCTGTTAATGTTTTGTTGATAATTTATATACACGGCTTTAATACGTTCTTGGGTCTCAGAAAACAAACGTTTCCATTGTCAGATAATAAAATATTATTGTTTTCACCTGCAGTCAGAGCAATATAATCGTGATCCAATTTGACCGGTTGGTTCTCTTAGTGAGGCACGACAGGCACTGTTGGACCTGATGAGTCCGATGGAAGATCAAAATTTACATTGTTTGTTAAGTTCATCTTTTAACTTCTAACTAGCTGAGGAAAGACAGCGCGAGTCTAGATCTTTTTTTTTTGTATACTTGTTGCCAGACTTTAAGAATACTTTGTTTTTGAATTCAAGACAAAAACACTTTGAATGAAAACCATTAGCTTTCGACAACCTACCTTATTCTGAAAGAGCCACTTTATGGTATGAATTCAACATATTTGTACGTCCCGATTGCCAAGAGCTAATTCAATGGCTCTACTGACTGTCAATTGTATATATTTTATTCTATAGACTGTACGGGGTTTATAAATAAACTTCTTATCGATAAATCAGTTTTGATCGGACGAGGCTGGTGGCTGTGGTAAACGGGTTTATTGTTGTTTGTATCTTGATCTCATGGTTAAGCACCAACTGCTGTAATGATCTTTTGATCTTTTCCTTCTTGTCATTATCACAAATTCTCAGTATGAAATTGCAAATGGAATAACTAATCAAGTGAGAATCCTAAAACTTCGTCTTGTGAACGTTGTAAAGTTCAGCCATCTAATACTCCACGTTGCAGCAATGATGTCGGATTCTTCCCGTTGTGATACAATTACTAGTATTTTCCCTCCCGAATGTGCAAGCCCATTTCATTCCATGTACATGTTTCATCGATCTCTCAATACTTTGTGCATGATTTAATACCCTCATCTCCTTAGATTTGCATTTGTCTTGATGGAAATATGTCTGAATATTAGACCATATGCATGTCTTTTGATGGTACCTTAGGTAAGTCGGAATAGCACACATAGTAGCAGTTACAATGACATGTTGAAGGGTATGGATATTCTGAAAAGATGACTAGATTTTGCCCACTCTTAAAAACATTCAGATCTCCAGATTCAAAAACTATTGATACAAAACTTCGCTTATCTACTAATCGTCACATTTTAGAGCAGTTTTGCACGTCATTTGTTACTGTAAGCTTTTAATGATATATGCGACAAAGTATTTTCTTTCATTACACAATTGAAAATGATAAAAGCAAGCTATATGAACTTCACAGTCAATGCCATAAAACATTGAAGCATCGTGAAGCTGAACAGTGAGCACTACATAAAAGGTTACAAGTACACAGAGAGAGAGAGAGAGAGAGAGAGAGAGAGAGAGAGAGAGAGAGAGAGAGAGAGAGAGAACACCGCAACTAACGCCAAGTTAAACCGTATTCCCAACACTGTCAAAAAAAATTTTAACTACAAGAAGAAAATTGTTGGGTAAAGTCATTCAAAAACAGTGAAAATTCGTCAAAACCACAAACAAACATATTTCACTTAAAAACGTACATACACACATTCTCTCCCCGCCCCCTTCCTCAACACCTCTTCATCCCTATCTTTTCCCCTGTCCTGTCGCTCCTCCAACAACACATCGATTTACATGGTTGCGCGAAAATGCCGTTCATGCGGCCAAATCCCCCCCCCCCCCCCCCCCCCCCCCCGCACTACAACACAAAACACGAGCGCACGCGCAGGTACACGCACACACAAGTAAGCGTGCACACACACACACACACACACACACACACACACACACAAACACGCACACACACACACAACACAGCACACACACATATACATACACGCGCAAACACATGCACGTGCGCGCGCACACACACACTTTGGACATATACAAAAATGCGTGCGCGCGCTAATACACATATACTAACAGCGCGCACGCACACAAAACGCACATATACAAGCGCACACACACACACGCTCGTGCGCGTGCGCACGCACCTTTGGACATATACAACTAAATGCGTGCGCTTACGTGCACTAATATATGCATATTCTACCATGCGCACGCACGAAAAACGCACATATTACACACACACACACACACACACGCATACACACACACGTGCGCACACACACACAACGCGCGCGCGCGCTTACGCGCACGCGCGCGCCTTTAAAATGCGCACAAGACGTGGGGTGATGTGAAAATGAGGCGAAATGTCGCAACTATGAGGTAGCACTTCGGGGGGCTCTCTGAGCCGTACTATGGAGTGTATCCACCCCAAGTCAGTATGAGTTTGTAAAAGGCAAACAGTGAGGTAGTCAGGGCATCACAAGTTTGTAAAAGGCAAACAGATGATACCGGAAGTGGCGTTTGAACAGAATGGGGCGATGGAGTGTAAATTGTGTGTGTGAATTTGGACAATGTTGGCAAAACTGAGATGAGTGAGATTTTGAATGCAGCACCTCAATACTGCACTCTTGAACACCATTCAACGTGTAAAAAAAAGGTTTGGCGACAAAATTTCGCCCCATTTTTCAAATCGCCCCCATTTTATTGAGACGTGGATTACCTGATCGCCTCACTGTTTACCTTTTTACAACACACACGCGCGCGCGCATACACACACACTTTACACACAAGCGCAAGCAAATATCCACGCACGCATTACATATACAACCTTTGCGCGTGCATATGCACGCATATACACATATACAACCACGTGCACGTGCACGCAAACGCGCGCACCTACACACATATACACGCAAACGCGCGTGCTTACGTATACGCCTAACGCGCGTGCTTACGTATACGTATACATATTCAACCGCGCGCGCACGCAAGACGTGTAAAAAAAAGTTTGGCGACAAAATGTCGCCCCATTTTATTGAGACGTGGATTACCTGATCGCACACACACACACACACACACACACACACACACACACACACACACACACATGCGTGTCCTCGCTAGAAGCCGGTACAGAGTGTTAAGCAGCTCATTGGCACATCGCCGCTTGCTATTTGTTCGAGTCTTGCAACATGATTTTGAACTGACTGGACTTCGTGACGTTAAAAAAATATATTGCTACCCGATATTTTTCTCCGAGCTTCTTATCTTCTGTGCATCAACCTTTTTATAACCCACCTGATGTACTAGGACTGTACATTTTTTTCCCACAGGCTTTTCAAAACGGCTTTTAGGGTTTTTTTTTTTAACAAATAGAATACCAACAACACTTTCACGCAAAAAGAAAGACGTAAGATATTCTTTGAATTCCTTGTATGTAATATATGAATTTGGTTTTTGATTAACAGATAGAGTCTCATTTTTCTGTCTTCAATTTTTTATATCAGAAGTAAGGCTTGATGGTAAACTGTTCTCAGAGAGTGCCTGTGCTTTGTCAAAAGATCTCATGACAACAATTCTTCTTAATTTGATCGGATAGGATTTATAGTTATTCTTAATTTCTTTCATTTTTCCACACCTTTACACACATTTTTGGATTCAGATATTTCAGAATGACGAAAATCAGGAAATAATACAATTTTGGTTCCAGCAACAACTCTGCTGCTATGATTTCACTGAAAACGTTGAATGACAAATGGGAGAATGAATGAACATGATAAATGATTGACAGGAGATGAGCGTGAATATGAAGACTGATTGATCATGGAAGAACGTGAAAATGATGAATGACTGGCGGAAGAAGAATGAGGAAACGATGACTGACTGACTGGAGAAGAACGTCAATGACTGGAGAAGAACGTCAATGACTGAGAAGAACGTCAATGACTGGAGAAGAACGTCAATGACGGGAGAAGAGTGTTGAAATGATAAGTGACTGACTGGAGAAGAACGTCAATGACTGGAGAAGAGTGTTAAAATGATAAGTGACTGACTGGAGAAGAAGAACGTCAATGACTGGAGAAGAACGTCAATGACTGGAGAAGAGTGTTAAAATGGTAAGTGACTGACTGGAGAAGAACGTCAATGACTGGAGAAAGTGTGTGTTGAACTGGAGAAGTCACTGACTGGAGAAGAACGTCAATGACTGGAGAAGAGTGTTAAAATGATAAGTGACTGACTGGAGAAGAACGTCAATGACTGGAGAAGAAGAAACGTCAATGACTGGAGAAGAACGTCAATGATGGAAGTGACTGACTGGTTGAAAGAATGACAATGACTGGAGAAGAACGTCAATGACTGGAGAAGAGTGTTGAAAAATGATAAGTGACTGACTGGAGAAGAACGTCAATGACTGGGGAAGAACGAACGTCAATGACGGGAGAAGAGTGTTGAAATGAGAAAACGTGACTGACTGGAGAAGAACGTCAGTGACTGGAGAAGAACGTCAATGACTGGAGAAGAGTGTGAAAAATGATAAGTGACTGACTGGAGAAGAACGTCAATGACGGGAGAAGAGTGTTAAAATGATAAGTGACTGACTGCAGAAGAACGTCAATGACGGGAGAAGAGTGTTAAAATGATAAGTGACTGACTGCAGAAGAACGTCAATGACGGGAGAAGAGTGTTAAAATGATAAGTGACGACTGCAGAAGAACGTCAATGACGGGAGAAGAGTGTTAAAATGATAGTGTTGACCGACTGCAGAAGAACGTCAATGACTGGAGAGAGAGTGTTGAAATAAGTGACTGACTGCAGAAGAACGTCAATGACGGAGAGAAGAGTGTTAAAATAATAAGTGACTGACTGGAGAAGAACATGAAAACGACAAATGGCTTACTGAGAAGAACTTGAAAAAGGTGAACGAATGACCGAAGAAGAACGTGAAAACGATGAATGACCGACTGGTGAAGAACATGAAAGCGATGACTGACTGATGTCAGAAGTGACGTGAAAATAATGACTGACTGACTGGAGGAGAATGTGAACACACTGAAGGACTGACAGGAGAATATGAACACACTGAAGGACTGACTGGAGGAGAATGTGAACACACTGAAGGACTGACAGGAGGAGAATGTTGAAACACACTGAAGGACTGACAGAAGAGAATGTGAACTCACTGAAGGACTGACAGGAGGAGAATGTGAACACACTGAAGGACTGACAGGAGGAGAATGTGAAACACACTGAAGGACTGACTGGAGGAGAATGTGAACACACTGAATGACTGACAGGAGGAGAATGTGAACACACTGAAGGACTGACAGAAGGAGAATGTGAACTCACTGAAGGACTGACAGGAGGAGAATGTGAACACACTGAAGGACTGACAGGAGGAGAATGTGAACACACTGAAAGACTGACTGGAGGAGAATGTGAACACACTGAAGGACTGACTGGAGGAGAATGTGAACACACTGAAGGACTGACAGGAAGAGAATGTGAACACACTGAAGGACTGACTGGAGGAGAGAATGTGAACACACTGAAGGACTGACTGAGGAGAATGTGAACACACTGACTGAGGACTGAATGTGAACACAGGAAGGAGAATGTGAACACACTGAAGGACTGACTGGAGGAGAATGTGAACACATGAAGGACTGACTGACTGGAGAATGTGAACACACTGAAGGACTGACAGGAGGAAATGTGAACACACTGAAGGACTGACAGGAAGAGAATGTGAACACACTGAAGGACTGACAGGAAGAGAATGTGAACACACTGAAGGACTGACAGGAGGAGAATGTGAACACACTGACTGACTGACTGGAGGAGAATGTGAACACACTGAAGGACTGACTGGAGGAGAATGTGAACACACTGAAGGACTGACAGGAGGAGAATGTGAACACACTGAAGAACTGACTGGAGAAGAATGTGAACACACTGAAGGACTGACAGGAGGAGAATGTGAACACACTGAAGGAACGCATAATGGACGGGATAAAAACGGAACGTAAGAACAGTGAAGTATGAAGGAGAAAACGTGAGTGATGAATAACAGACAACAACAAACGAGAGATGGAAATGACGTCAAGGGAGCGAAACCTCTCACAAAGGGCCTTAAGCGCTTTACAGGAAAGGAATGCCGCTTGTGGTAGAGAAACAGGTAATGGGCCGATTAGCAGTACGCCCTCACCTAGCGCATACGGTCGAACTGTGTCAAGAAGGTTGAAGTGGTCATGTGACAGACGGCACCTAAGGTCGTGAGGACCCTCCCGAGTTCGAACCTTCCAGATGGCGAAAGGGAGGGAAACGTAACCACTAGGACCTCGGAACATCGAGTAGGCGCTAAATACTCCGTCAGCTGAGGTTGCTTAATAAACAGACCTTGAAGGGCAGGAGTCTTGGGCTCGTTCAGATGGTATTGCCGTGGGCACTGTGTTGAGGCTTTGTCAGGCTGGTTGAATGCGCGTGGACGTTGTTGTCGTAGCTTTCTCTAGGATGATTACTGTGTTAAAGTGGTTCCCGGAGTCGGCGGGAATTTTCGAGAGAATGAAACATTTAGGAGGAGAGGGGGAAACGTGAGAATGATGAATGTGAGACGGCGGAGACCGTGAGAATATTCAGTGTTTTAACCAGGGGAAACGTGAGAATAATGAATGTTTGATTGGGGAAAATTGAAAATAATGAATGCTGGATGGGGAAAAGGGTGAAAAATGACGAATTGTGAACCGAAGCAAGTGTCAGAATAATGAATGTGGATGGAGGAAGCGTGAAAACGACACATTTTGGAGTGGCATAAAACGTGAGAATGTTGAATGCTGGACAGGGGAAACATGAGAACGACAAATGTGAGACAGGGGAAAACGTGAGAATGATGAATGCTAGACAGGGGAAAACGTGAGAATGATGAATGTTAGACAGGGGGAAAACGTGAGAATGATGAATGCTAGAAGGGGAAAACGTGAGAATGATGAATGCTAGACAGGGGAAAACGTGAGAATGTTGAATGCTGGACGGGGGAAAATGTGAGGACGATGAATATTTGAGTACAGGGAATGTGAGAATAATAAATGTGTGAATCGGGGAAACGCGAGGGTGATGAATAATATACTGGGGAGGGGGAAGGAAGGGGGGGGGGGGGGGGGGGGGGGGGATGACGATGACAACTGGACTGCAGGAAAATGAATGATCCGATGGAGTTTGGGTAAAACATGCGAATGGTGAATGTTGAACGGAGGTGTGTGTGTGTGTGTGTGTGTGTGTGTGTGTGTGTGTGTGTGTGTGTGTGTGTGTGTGTGTGTGTGCAGGAAGGGAGAAGAAGGAGGGTGTTTGTGTATGTGTGAAAATGATGAAGACTGGACTGGAGGGGAGGAGGGGGGGGGGGGGCGTGAGAATGACCAACGTTAGGAGTGTGGGAAAAGGTAAGGACAGTACATGTTTAAGCTGGTGGAAACGTGAAAATGAGGATGTTGGACTGAGGAAAAAGGCAAGCATTATGAATTTTTGGACTGGTGGAACTGGAAAGGGGGGGGGGGGGGGGCAGGAGGGGGGATGCAAGAATGGTGAATGCTGGACGGAGGACACTATGAGAACAATGAATGTTGGACTGGCGGGGAAGAGAAGAACGCAGGAAAGATGATAATAGATGGAGGATGGAGCGACGCTGATGAACGAAAGACGGACGAGAAAAGCGAAGGCGACAGAAGAGAGTGAGAATGATGGCCTCTATAAAAAACGAAATCAGCCACATCGTAGTAGGGGACACAATCAGCACAGAATGAGACGAAATCAGAGGACGGGAACGCGTTAATGAGCGGCTGGCCCGATGGGACGAAGAGAACATAACAATGCTACGTGCAGGACGGGGGCAGAAGTCGCCAACACTAACGAGAAAAGAAGAACGTGAACAGGGACAACCCAGAGACAACACGGGAACGTGAGAAGGATGTGAGATGGAACGAGCGAGGAAAAGCAGAACGAAGATCAATGGAGATGAGAAGAAGACAACGTGAGAACGGATGAATGATGCTCTGCAGAACGAAAATCGTGAGAAGAAGACAACGTGAAAACGGATGACTGATGCTCTGCAGAACGAAGATCGTGAGAAGACAACGTGAAAAACAGATGAATGATGCTCTGTAGAACGAAGATCAATGGAGATGAGAAGAAGACAACGTGAAAACGGATGACTGATGCTCTGCAGTACGAAGATCAATGCAGATGAGAAGAAGACAACGTGAAAACGGATGACTGATGCTCTGCAGAACGAAGATCGTGAGAAGACAACGTGAAAACGGATGACTGATGCTCTGGAGAACGAAGATCAATGGGAGGTGAGAAGAAGACAACGTGAAAACGGATGAATGATGCCCTGGATGAGGACAACAGCTTTACAGCACGAAGGATGGCTGGGAGAAGAACGTAAGGATGAGGAATGACGGGCGGGGTGGGAGGGGGAGAGAACTGGATTGAGTTGAATACGGTACGCCCATCCTACTGCACAATACTGCCGAAAGAACAGCAATGCGGAAGAACAGGTCAGTAAAGTATGTAAGGAACTGGGTGTGGTAGAGAAGGATAAAAAGGGGAGGGGAAGGGGGAGGAGGAAGGGGAGAGACTGCAGGACTTCAAACGGCTGGAGGTGTACGGGGAAAGCACGAACATAAGAGAATGAGAGAATGGGGAATACGGCAACATGATTAAAGTGTAACAGGGGGAATGGGCAGTAATGGAAGGACTAAAGAATGGAACGAAGGAGGAGAAACTGAAGGGCCTCAGGTTCAAATCCATGAAATATCTGAAAAAAGACAACTGCAGTGGAGAAAATACAACTGGACACAGGTGGAAACTGGTCGCGGTGTGTCCAATGTTTTCGGCAGCCCCCCCCCCCCCCCCCCCCCAACTCAAACGACAAAGTGAAGGGTCTCTGGAGAACATCAAGTAGTGAACTTGCAATGTAGGGAGTGGAGAGAAAACTGGACTGAGAAGTACAATACTCTTGTGTGAAGGGAGAGAAAACTGGACTGAGAAGTACAATACTCTGGTATGAAGGGAGAGAAAAACTGGACTGAGAAGTACAATACTATGTGTGTGAAGGGAGAAGAAAACTGGACTGAGAAGTACAATACTCTGGTATGAAGGGAGAGAAAACTGGACTGAGAAGTACAATACTCTGGTATGAAGGGGAGAAAAACTGGACTGAGAAGTACAATACTCTTGTGTGAAGGGGGAGAGAAACTGGACTGAGAAGTACAATACTCTGGTGTGAAGGAGAGAGAAAACTGGACTGAGAAGTACAATACTCTGATGTGAAGAGAGAGAAAACTGGACTGAGAAGTACAATACTCTGGTGGGAAAGAATTGAAGTGGGAAGCACAGGAAAGCAAGTTTTAAAACAGTATTGTGATGAACATCAGAACATCCTACGTGAGTGGGAATAGTGGCAAAAGCGGGATGCTTCTAAAGAGTAATAAACGGTATAGATTTCACTTGAAATATTTTTGAGTGGATCAGAGGTAAACCATACCAGGGCTGTAACCATTTCTTGAAAAAAAAAAAAGGCCAGTTAATATCAAGACCAAAGACTCCAAACTGGCATGGATCAAAATAATTAATTAAAAAAAGGCCGAGATGTGTTTAATCAACGCGATTGAGCATAGCTGCGTCAGGAACCCTACCCTTACCCTTCCCTATCCCTACCCATACCCGCGCCATGAAGCAGTACGCTCCGGATGAAGCACCCAAGCCGTTGTAACACGAGTTCACATACGCCTACGGCTTCCCTTATTGGTGATCTGATGGTACTGGTGTAGTATTGCATAAACCACTACCATCCCTCTCTTCCTCTCCATCCCCCACCCCCTCCCGACCGGCCTTCCTGTTGCAGTTATCCCGCCTGCCCTACCACCTTGGTGAGTGTTGACGCTCAACCTGGATATGTCGTCACTCCGAAACGTGGGGGTCCGGGTGTCGTTTCTCTACACAGGTCTATACTCAATCAGCTTGAATACAAGTTTGACGGACGCGGAAGAAATCTCAGCAACGAAATACTGTTGAATAGCACCAGCGGTACCATAAGAGAAATCCCTGCAATGAAAATCTGCTGAATGTTAAGAGGAGTATGTATCACAAGCGAAGTGTTTCATGTAACGGCAACGGAATAACATTGAGCTGCACCTTGGTTACATTAAGAAAGAGTGAACAGCACACAGCTGAGAAACTCGGAAAGAAAAACACCAACTCATGCAACTGATGCAGAAAGTTGGTCACTGAAAATGAAAAGAAAAACGTACGGTGTTGACGACTTCCAGAAATGAAACGGTGAATCAGGGGGCACCATTATGGCAGCCCGTCTGTTGACTTATGGTACTATGGAGCTAAACGGATGCTAACCCCTTAAACAAAATGTCACGCAGGGAGAGAACATAGCACGTGGTACGTAGAACCGAGAAAACGGTCAGGAAACTCTGTGTGTGTGTGTGTGTGTGTGTGTGTGTGTGGCGTGTGTGTGTGTGTGTGTGTGTGTGTGTGTGTGTGTGTGTGTGTGTGTGTGTGTGTCCCTCCCTGTGTCTCTCCCCTGCGTTCCTATGAGGCGAATTACAGAGGTAGCAGAGTGTTTAAAACACAGATTAAAGATTTGGCCACACAGGCAGAGAAAAAAAACGACAGTGAAGAAATGGAGAACAAAAAACAACAACAAACGGAAAAGAAATCACAAGCACACTATCGCAAGAAGACTGGAAACACAGTTTATACTACAGGAGCTCTGCCCCCCCTCCCCCGCCCCCCCCCCCCCCCCCCCCCCCCCCCCCCCTCCCACGCCTCTTCTTTTGCCATGGGGGTTTCCACTGTACAAGGTGAGTTCTAGGGGAGAGGTGTGCTGCAGACTGGCTCACAGGATGACCAAGATGACCGAGGAGAAAATTAACACATGGTAGGGACAGTCAAGCAGGTGTAGAAAAGTATCACTGAAGGAATCCTTACGGAGAACTGTGTTCACAGGTTGACAACACTGGAAAGTTGTTGCAGGATACCCAGAGAACGCTAGCTGGTGCAGGAAGGTGTTGAAGAAGGGGTCGCTCTATAGCTTTACTTATCGGTAACGTACAGACTACAGAGGTGTGCGTCTATTCATGTGTGTGTGCATGCGTGCGTGCGTGTGTGTTGTGCGTGCGTGCGGGCGGTGCGTGGTGTGTGTGTGTGGTGTGTGTGTGTGTGTGTGTGTGTGTGTGTGTGTGTGTGTGTGTGTAGTAGCGCACGGGAAAGGAGAGGACGGATGGAGGGAGTAGAGTGAATGGAAGGGGAGGGAAAGAGGAGGAAAGTAGGTCTGTGTAATTCTAGCAGTGCAAGTGTGATGCCCTTCTCTGTCACAGTCTGGCCGTCTCTCACTCTCTTCAACATACTCTGTATAGGGGTGAAGTTTGAAGTGAGGTGTGTGTGTGTGTGTGTGTGTGTGTGTGTGTGTGTGTGTGTGTGTGTGTGTGTGTGTGCACGCGCGTGCGTGTGTCCGTGTGTGCGTGCGTGCGCGCGCACGAGCATGTTTGCGTGTCTGTGCGTGCAGTTATGTGGGTGCATGTCTGTATGTATGTGTGCGTGTGTGTGTGTGTGTGTGTGTGTGTGTGTGTGTGTGTGTGTGTGTTCGTGCGTGCGTGTGTGTGTTTGTGTGTGTGTGCATGTGTGTGTGTATGTGTGTGTGAGAGAGAGAGAGAGATGAGAGAGAGAGAGAGAGAGAGAGAGAGACTGTGTATGTGTGTGCGTGCGTGCGCGCGCACGTGTACACATGTGTGTGTGTGAGTGCATACACGTACGTGTGTGCGTGCGTGGATATGTAGGCGTGTGCATGTATGTGGGTATGTGGGCATGCGTGCATGCGTGTGTGCCCGCGTGTATGTGCGTGTGTTTGTGTTGTGTTGTGTTGTGTTGTGTTGCGTTGTGTTGTTGTGTTGTGTGTGTTGTGTTGTGTTGTGCCGTGTTGTGTTGTGTGTGTGTGGGTGCGAGTGTGAGGTTGTGTGTGTGTGTGCTGTGTTGTGTGTGTGTGCGTGTGTGCGCGCGTGTTGTGTTGTGTTGTGTTGTGTTGTGTTGTGTGTGTTGTGTTGTGTTGTGTTGTGTTGTGTTGTGTTGTGTTGTGTTGTGTTGTGTGGTGTGTGTGTTGGTGTGTGGTGGTGGTGTGTGTGTGTGTGTGTGTGTGTGTTGTGTACATGCACTCACGGATTCTATTTCAGAACCACCAAACGTTCTCCCCCACACACTCTCCGATCCACCTTCAACACCCTCATCCTCCCTTTGAGACAGATTCCAACAAAACAACCCCCCTTGACAGACGACCCCGAACCCCAGCACCAAAGATCAACCCCCCCGCCCAACCCCACCCACCATCAAACGGCAGTTCCGCTGACCCGCCCTCCCTGGGTTCTTTGGTTCCCCCTCGTCGTCTCAGGACCAACAGAGGGCGCCAGTTCTCCGTGGTTCTAGAAGTCCGTGACACGCTCTGAGCATGCGATGGTCATCTGACTCACACGGTGCTTCCAGCAGGTGCATGCTGCTATTTTTTTTGTTATGATACGGTAACTTTAGTCTTGTCCACGTTACAGGGCACTCACGAGTCATCAGGCGTATTTAATACCATCTGACTGCGCCACTGGCCCTGTGTTAGCTGTGAAGACTCCTCTCCCCCCCCCCCCCCCCAGCCCCCCTAATCGATTATAATTCAACTATTTTTAGTCCACTTAACAGAGCATTCACGAGTCATTAGGCGTATTTAATACCATCTGACTGCGCCATTGGCCCTGTTAGCTGCGAATCGTCTTCTCCTCCCCCCCCCCCCCCCCCCCCCCCCCCCCCCCCCCGTCTTAATCGATTATAATCCAACTATTTTTAGTCCAACTAACAGAGCATTCACGAGTCATTAGGCGTATTTAATACCATCTGACTGCGCCATTGGCCCTGTTAGCTGTGACCCCCCCCCCCCCCCATCGATAATTCAACTATTTTTAGTCCACTTAACAGAGCATTCACGAGTCATTAGGCGTATTTAATACCATCTGACTGCGCCATTGGCCCTGCTAGATGTGGAGTTTTTCTCCCTTTATTTGAGGATAGCCCCCCCCCTTTTTATAGTCCACGCAACAGGGCATTCACGAGTCATTAGGCGTATTTAATACCATCTGACTACGCCATTTGCCCCGTTAGAGTGGAATCCCCTCCCTCTCTGCCCCACCCCATCGCCCTTTGTTCAACGAGAACATTGACTTCTTAGTCCATGTAACAGGGGCATTCACCAGTCTTTAGCCGTATTTACTCCCCCCTGACTACGTTTTGGCCCTGTAGCGGATTTGTTTCCTTTTTTTCCTTCCTTCCTTTTTTTTTAGAACCCCAGACCTAGGACATTCACTGGCTAGCGGAGGATCACTTTTGTCTAGAACCAAGGAGATGGCACCCTCTGTTTGACCCCCAGTCGAAGTCGAAAGGGGGGTGGGGGGGGGCATCCAGGAGGGAAGGGTGCTTGGAACCACCTGTTTGAGGCATAGGGTTGATCCCGGTGCCGAGGGTTCGGGCGGACGTCCGCCAAGGGACTACTGATTGTTGAAACTTGTCTGTTTCGCGGTCAAGTCGGTTTGAAGATGGAATGTGGATATTCCTTCTCTCCCTCATAGCAAGCACCCTCACGTGACCCCCTTTAGTCCGTATTTACATCCCATCTGACTAGGGGGGGGGCCCTGGTGGGAAGGTGCTTTCCTTCCGTTTTGAAGGCATAGGTAGATACCCTGAGACCTCGGGCGGGACGTCACCCAAGGCGGAGATCACTTTTGTTAGAACCCTCTCAAATGGCATCCTCTGCTGACCCCAGTCTACAGTCGAGAGGGTAAGGGAGTCCATTCAGGAGGTGGAAGGTGCTAGGAACCACCTCTTGAAGGCGATTGGGGTGTTGACCCCCGGTGCCTGAGGGTTCGGGCCCTCATCCCCCAAGGAAGTGCTGCTTGTTGAAACTTGTCTCAAAGAGCAGGAAGTTCGGTTTTGAAGTCTGATCGTGAGAATGAGTGAGGAAAAGTCCATGACGTGTCTGAATGGAATCTCTCTCTCTCTCTCTCTCTCTCTCCCTCCGTCTCCGTCTCTCTGCCCTCTCTCTCTCTCTCTCGCTCTCTCTGTCCCCTCTCTCTCTCTCCTCTCTCTCTCTCTCTCTCTCTCCTCTCTCGCTCTCCGTCCGTCCGTCTCTCTCTCTCTGTCTCGCTCTACTCTCATCTCTCTCCTTCCGTCGCTGTCCTGTCTGTCTCTCTCTTCTCTCTATCCTTCCGTCTTGTCTGTCGTCTCTTGTCTGTCAGTCTGTCTCTCCCCTGTCCTCTCTCTCTCTCTCAGTCTCTCTCTGTGCGTGCGTGCGTGCGTGCGTGCGTGCGTGCGTGTGTGTGTGCGTGCGCGTGTGCGCGCGCGTGCGTGGGTGCGTGCGTGTATGTGTGCGCCCGTTTTCTGTCTGCGTCGTGTGTGTGTGCGTTGGTGTGTGTGTGTGTGTGTGTGTGTTGTGTGTGTGCGTGCGTGCGTGTGTGCGTGTGTGTGGTGTGTGTGTGTGTGTGTGTGTGGTGTGTGTGTTTGGGTGTGTTGTGTGTGTGTTGTGTGTGTGGTGCGCGTGCGTGTGTGTGGCATGCGTGCGTGTCGGTCGTGTGTGTATGTGTATGTGTGTGGGTGAGTTTGAGGGGGCGTGGCGCGCACACAGAACACACACAGACACCCACACTCTCTCTCTCTCCTCCCCCAGAGAACACACACTCCACTGGCCCAACAGTCAGAGGACACACACTCCACGCCCAACAGTCCAGACACACACACTCAGTCAGAGAAAACACCCTACCGCCCAACAGTCAGAGAACACACACTCCACTCCCTCAGTCTCCACTCTCTCCACGCCCACAGTCAGAGAACACACACTCCACGCCCAACAGTCAGAGAACACTCACACTCCACGCCCAACAGTCAGAGAAGACGTAAACTGAAATCACAGGAGGGATGGGTAAGGATCAGAACGCTTCTTGGAAAATACAATTTTCGGAAAGCTGTCAAACTTGGGTCAGGTCTGCTTGGCGAACAGAGAGACAGGGAGCCGGGTTACTGACGGAGGGACCCCTAGTATGAACAGAAAACGTTGGCCGTAAGATTTAGGCCCGAAAGAAGGAAGTCTGAACATGTGGATGTCAGAAAGAAGAACGTCGTCCGCATGGTTTGGCCTCGAAGAAGGGAGCCTGTAGATATGGAAGTCTGCAGCAAAACGAAGGTGAAGAGGTGTGGACAGACTGAAGGAATTCAGTGACACGCTGGAACCCGGCCTTCCAAGCGACTTGAACGACAGAAGAGGGAGATTGGAATGTTGTTCAACGTGCAACCGGCGACGGGGGACAAAAGGGACCGGTGCAACGCAAGAATGGGTAAGGGGATCCGAAAGCACGTCCGAACAACACTGTTCTGGACTCAGGACTAGAAAAAAAAGATTTTCCGTTATTTAGTACAGTGTGCACTGGACAAAAGAGTGCATTTCAGCAGTGGCAGATTCTTCATAAAGATCGGAAAGAAAGAACCGATTCTTCTGCGCTCGACGTGGAAGATGCGACTAATGCAAGGGAAGAGAGCTGTCGAAACGAGATCTTGTTGCGAAGTGAGACGGCTGCAGGCGGAAATCTAGACAAATCCTTGAACAGACGTTAGCGAACCGAAAAAAAAAACCGTGGACAAACAAATCACATGACAAAACACGACACGTTTCGACCTCTTGGGTCTTCTTCAGGCTAGATACAAACAATTATTCCCGACGAAAATGAACGAGCAATCACTTGTCTTCAATCACTTACCTTCAAACAATTGATTTAAGGTAAGTGATTGCCCGTTCATTTTCGTTGTAATAATTGATTTGTATGTTGCCTGAAGAAGACCTAAGAGGTCGAAACGCGTCGTGTTTTGTCTTGAGATTCGTTTGTCCACGGTATTTTTGTTTGTTTGTTTGTTTGTATGTATGTTTTTTCGGTTCGCTAACATTTATTTACGATTTGTCGAAACGAGAGTTTCGTCAACCAATATACCCAGATTGCTCAACCATCGAGACAATGTGATCTTCGTCTGGTCTTGTTTCAATGCTAAAGAAGGAACAGACCTATGAAAGAAAGAAAAATTGGAAAAAATTGGGAAAGAAAAGAAAGGAGAAAAGAGTGTAAAGGTGGGGGGGGTGGGGGGGGGGGCAGACAGTTCTAAAACCTATGCTGGCTCACAGAAAAAAGGGTTATAGCCGTCGTCATAAGGCGCTGCCATGTAATGAAACAAGGAGCTAAAGAGACGATCGTTTCACACGCCGAGCTTCTGAAGTCCGTCATCATTGCTAAGCGTGATTATTATGTGCCTTTTTGGGGTCCTTCAACATCCCATTCCTTATCGCTAATCCAGCACGGTTAAACGAGAACAGAAGAACAAATACATGCTTTAAAAGTGATGGGTGTTGCTAGTGTAAAAGGGAGGGGCTATGGGGTATTGGAAGGGAGGGCTATGGTATTGGAAGGGAGGGCTATGGGGTATTGGAAGGGAGGGCTATGGGGTATTGGAAGGGAGGGCTATGGGGTATTGGAAGGGAGGGCTATGGGGTATTGGAAGGGAGGGCTATGGGGTATTGGAAGGGAGGGCTATGGGGTATTGGAAGGGATTGGTGGGCTATGGGTATGGAAGGGAGGGCTACGGGGTATTGGAAGGGAGGGCTATGGGTATTGGAAGGGAGGGCTATGGGGTATTGGAAGGGAGGGCTATGGGGTATTGGAAGGGAGGGCTATGGGGTATTGGAAGGGAGGCTACGGGGTTATTGGAAGGGAGGGCTATGGGGGTATTGAAGGGAGGGCTATGGGGTATGGAAGGGAGGGCTATACGGGATGGGAAAGGGAGGGCTAGGGGTATGGAATGGGGCTATTGGGTAATGGGGCTATGGTGTATTGGAAGGGAGGGCTACGGGGTATTGGAAGGGAGGGCTATGGGGTATTGGAAGGGAGGGCTGGGGGTATGGAAGGGAGGGCTATGGGTATTGGAAGGGAGGGCTATGGTGTATTGGAAGGGAGGGCTATGGGGTATTGGAAGGGAGGGCTATGGGTATTGGAAGGGAGGGCTAAGGGGTATTGGAAGGGAGGGCTATGGGTATTGGATGAAGGGAGGGCTATGGGGTATTGGAAGGGAGGGCTGGGGGTATTGGAAGGGAGGGCTACGGGAGATTTTTGGAAGGGAGGGCTATGGGGTCTTAGAAGGGA
>JADBJO010020519.1:0-27500 GCA_016801955.1 Conus betulinus
GGCCCGGCCCTACTCCCTTCCCTTCCTACCTGGCCCACCCTTTTCCCCCCCATTCACACCCTTTCTCCTTCCCCCGCCCCGTCCTCTTTCTCCCCACACACCTGGCCCTCGCCCCCTCCTCCCCCCCCCCCCATCCCCTTCCCCCCCGCCCATTCACCGGCCAACACTTCTTCATTCCAAGCAGGGAGGAGGATACTCCAAACCGATTAGATTATCTTGATTATAATTGACAAGCCTTGGTATGTAAGAAAAACAAAAAAAAAAAAAAAAAAAAAACCTGAATGCACATCCACCCCACCCCCACCCCCACACCCTCGTCCCCTGGTTGGTGGTTCTTGCCCTTTTGTGATACGAAAAGTGTGAAAGTGCACAAGGGGCGGGAAGACCGACAGCGCGGAAAAGGAAAGAAGAAAGACAGAGGAGGAACAGGGAGAAGAAAAAAGGGGGAAAAAACGGGGGAAAAATGTTGGCCTTGCAGATTAGCTTTGGAGGCGGGCCCTGCTAGGGCCTCGTCTCAACCAAGAAGAAGCAAACCTGCAGAGAGAGAGAGAGAGAGAGAGACAGAGAGAGACAGACAGAAGACAGACAGAGACAGAGACAGACAGACAGACAGACGTGCAGATTAGCTTTGGAGGCTAGGGCCTCGTCTCAACCAAGAAGAAGCAAACCTGCAGAGAGAGAGAGAGAGAGAGAGAGAGAGAGAGAGAGGAGAGAGAGAGAGACAGACAGAGACAGACAGACAGACAGACAGAGACAGAGACAGACAGACAGACAATCTGTAATTGTTTACAAGTAACCATTCATATATGTATCGATATAGGGGAATGCAAGCATGTCAAAGTAAATCTTGGTATCCCCACAATTGTTCACAGAATGGAGAATATGTACCTTCTAATGAATGCATAAATCTAAGGTCAAAGTATCTCTTTTTTCATAACACAAAGAGAAACTTTGCACACTGGATACATCATTTGCCATGTATGATTTAAACATACAGAATTTTGCAGTTAATAAAATGTAATTAAGTCCAAAATCTGTTTTACCACCATCTTTATATCCAAACAAAATCAGTTTTCAGACAGAGCTAATTTTTCACAGTGTTCACATCTTGCGGTCAGAACATGCATTGGGTCAAGCCAGAAGTTCTGTACACTTGTACGTTTCCATAGCAGATGTTGGATGGTTTGAATTTCTTTCTGGCAAAAAATACAATTTGGGTCTTCAACAAGCTTGCAGTCGTATAAATATATTTTTTGTTGTTGGCAAAAGACGATGTAATATACGCAGCTGAAACCATTGCAGTT
Source organism: Conus betulinus (assembly GCA_016801955.1). Taxonomy (NCBI): domain Eukaryota; kingdom Metazoa; phylum Mollusca; class Gastropoda; order Neogastropoda; family Conidae; genus Conus; species Conus betulinus. Next base: position 1,305 of record JADBJO010020519.1, read on the forward strand.
CTGTGTCGTGAAAACTTTTACAATGCCTAAAAATCTTGAACCAGTTCAAATTTTCAAAACTAAGGTTCCATTTTAGAACCACTGCAGGCAACACATCAAATTTCAAAAGCAGTGCTTGTATGCTCTTGCTTCCTTCTTTTACAGCTTTCCAAATTTTCGTTTCTATGACCCGATATCTATCTACCAACTGAATATTACATTTCCTTTGATAGCATTAATAATATCTTTATAAATAAGAAAACTAGTGCTGTTAATGTTTGGATGAAGATCTTGGAATTCATGAAAGGTATAGAGTCTGTTATCAGTAACACTGTATAACTAGTGAATAAACAAGGTGTTCTCATCAACCTATTCCTTTCCAAAAAACAACATGCTTGCCTGTTATTATGTGTTTGTTGTAGTGAATACATTCAGCAAGGGACACTGCAGGATTCAAGGGAAGGCATTTTGCATACAAATGCTTGAAATGTTCTATTACATCTGTCCAAAATATGTTCGTACATGACCTCAAACAAACATGCACATATTCCTCGCCTAGTTTTGGCAGGTTCACAAAGTTGGGAAATAATGCATATATACACCTTTGCAAGCTTCCCTCAAAATTAAGTCTTTTAAACCATGACAGTTTCAATGAAGCAATATAAGCATACAATCAATCATTTGTAATCCACCCTCAGTATATGGTTTACACACAATACTTTTTGTTTTACCTTTGCGGGCTTATCACTCCATAAAAAAGAATACAACACAGCTTGTAGTTCATTGACAAAATGTAGTGATGGATCTGGTAAGTTTATTAATAAGTATGTTAGTTTTGATACAACATGAGTTTTCATACCCAGAGGAAAGAGATCTCTCTTGCTCCACCTCCCTATTAGTCTTTTAATATTAAGTAACTTTCCATGGAAACTTATTTCAATCATCTTATTGAAGTCTAGGCAAAATTGAATGCCCCAAATCTTTAAAATCCCGGGGTTCTAGCAAAAGTTCTCGTCACGCATATACCTTGTGGTTTGAGTTTTTCTTACTTCCAAACCCAACTACTGGAGTGACAGAGGGCGGAGAATGAAGCAAATTTTAGAAAGAAAGGGTGTTAGTTATCGCCTCCTGTTCTTTGTTTGTCAATGTCGTTGGTGGTAGCTAACCCCCTCTCTTTCTAAATCAAACTACTTTAGTTTTTTCGTTATTGATTTTTAGACCCCATATCTATGCAAAACTTTTCAACACATTAATAGCTTCTTTCAATGATTTTTCTGTGCCATCTAGACAGATATTCGTGTCATCAGCGAACTGCAGTAGGAGGACCCCCTGCTCCCTCATCTGAATTCCTTTTATATCATCATGCTGTCTAATCAAGACAGACAAGACCTCTGCACCAATGAAGTATAAATACGGCGAGCATGGATCCCCTTGCTGCACTCCACGTCTGATAGGGAATCAAGTGGAGTATTGTCCAATAACGGACACACAGGTTGTTATGTTTCATAAAAAGTACAAGTCCATTTAATAATGTCTGGGCCAAAGTTGAAGAAGTTTAATGCCTTTTTCAAAAAGGACCAAGCGATAGAATCGAACGCTTTCTCAAAATCAATGCTGAGAAGCAAACCAGGAATACACCCCTCCTCTGAATACTGAATACATAATAGATTTTCCTTATATTCTTACCTATATAGCGCCCTGCTATAAAGCCCTTCTTATCTTCGTGAATATTTTTAGGTAAAATGCATTTTAAGCGGTTGGCTGTTTAGGTAGAGGCAATTTTGTACGCTGCATTCAAGAGAGAAATAGGTCTCCAGTTCTTTATTGTTTTGGCTTCTCATCTTTGGTATGCAAAAAATAATGTCCTGTCTCTGTGTGGATGACATAGGCCTACATTGCTTATCAAATCCATCATTTAGAGACCTGCCAAGAAATGAGCCAATATCAGAGAAGAAGAAATGAGCCAATACAGAAGAACTCTACTGTGACACCATCAGATCCAGGGCTCTTGTTGTTCTTCATGTTGTTTAGTGTTACTCCCACTTCACAGAAAGTTAGCGGGCCCTCTAACTGGATGCTGTCTTCTTAAGTTTATTTGTTTGTCTCGCTCAATATGTGTCCAAGATCAACATTTTCACAAATTGTTCTGAATGCATCTGCTGATAAAATCTTTCGACTTCTTTAAGAACTGCATTTTGATGCGATATAATTTCACCATCATTATTCTCCAGATACTCATTGAGCGATCAATAAAATTTCTGTTTTCCAGGCTACAAAAGTACTGACTAGGCTTCTCACTCTCCTGAATCCATTTTATCCTTGATCTAACTATCATGCCTTCTACTTTCTTTTCACATATTTCTTGTAGCTGCACTTTGGATTGCTCTGGTTCCTCAAGTTATTTTCATTAACATTTACACTTAGACTTTTAATTTTTGCTTCCAGTTCTGTTTCAAGTTCTGTTTCCATTTTCTTTTTTAATCCATGAGTATGATATTTGTTTTTCTCTTATTTTCAAAAGCAGCATTTAAGAAATAACTGATCTGAAATAGAGAACTGATCCATATCGTTTGGTACCTCGTTAATATTTTTAAGGTTATAGACTAGTATAGCGTTTATTTATTTTTTTTTAATTCTAGCATTACATTTTTACCTCATCTACAAATTTCTTATCTTTTAATAGTGAGTTATTAAATTTCCATAACTGTCTATCCCTTTTCTTTTCTTCTTCCTTCAGAATCAAGTTGATGAGGACATGATCAGACCTGTAACTAGAACTTATGTTAGAGCCACTGATATCTGGAAGTAAGTTATTTGCTATCAAAAAGAAGTCCAGCCTACCTTGTTTAATGCTATTTAATTTGCGCCAGGTATATTTTCTAAGAGATTGATACAATGTTCTGAAAATGTCTATCAAGTCCAATTTCATCATCACGTTCAGTATTGCTTTCCGAGTTCTAGGCCTATTTGATGTACTAGTATAGTTTCTGGAATCTAACTTACAATCTAGCACTACATTCCAGTCTCCACCCAGAATCATACTTTCATTTCCAAACAGCTCAAGTTTAGTAGTTAACAATTCAAAGAAGTCAGGGCTATCCCCAGAGCTTGGGCCATATACATTGGCAAGAGTAAACCGTTTTTTTTTTCTTTTTAGACATTCTAGGTCCAGAAGAATAAAATGTCCCTCAGGATCTGGGCTGCATTGTGCACTTTGTTTTCAAAGTTATTCTTAAATAATATTGACAATCCATTTTTATTAGTTTAACTATCTGCTAACCATAAAGAATACCCCCAGTTAGATCTAACGCAATTTTCTTGTTTAACAGGAAGATGTGTTTCCTGTAACATAATTATGCTATTCTTTTAATTTCTAAGAAATTCAAAAACGTCTTTTTTTATTTAACGTCATTGAGACCATTACAGTTAAATGAAGATATTCTAAATTCCAATTATCTGCTCCTTTTTTTTTTTTTTTTTTTTTTGCCATCAAGCTTAATTTTGTTGTGAAGAACATCCCAAGGTACATATAGCTATTTATAGATACTCCACCATAAAACCGTCTTTCATATTTGGTTCAGTAACAGCCATTTCTATAAACCATTACATTAGTTTTGATTTACTGTTAACTTTAACCTATCTGATTTCCTTTTCAAAGTGCATAATTGATTCTGCAAACCAACTGGTGTATCTGCGAGGACTATAATATCATCAGCGAAAAGCATTAGAAATAAGTAAGCAGCACCAGGTAACATTTGTATTGCATGTTTACCTCCCCTGATATCTCTATTGCTAATTCAGTTATGGAGAGAGAGAGAGAGAGAGAGAGAGAGAGAGAGAGAGAGAGAGAGAGAGAGAGACAGACAGACAGACAGACAGACAGACAAAGAAAGACAGAGAGAGAATTTTGCTAGATTAAAAAAATGGCGAATCATGTTAATGTTGAACTAAACTGTTCAGAAAGCGGTGCATAAAATATGATACCCAATGTCTTCTGGGGATGTCCAAATCTGTATGGACATTAAATGAAGTATCTACTTTATTCCACAAACAACTACAGAATATACAGGGCTAGATGTTAGATAATCGATCCCTGGTGGGAGTACTTCAATCCCTCTTGACATTGCAAATCACATTCGTATCAAATTTGTTTTTTCAGAGTAGCAGGGCAATGACTGCAACTTAACTTAACCATGAAAACTGCTTCGTTACAGGGGAGTTTCCATTTTCTTGGCAACATGTCTACAAGTTTAAAGTCAGGAGGAATTCCTGTCAAAGATTTCATTTGAATTTTTACTGCCTGTCCATAATGACTGGATAGCGTTTTAACATATTTTTACAGGCTGCATCTCATACTGTAGACGAGCATTTGAAAACAGATTGAATGTAGGAAGTGAAAAAATAGCTCATGACAAAGCTGATCTCGAAAAGCTTTAGTTTTGAAAGCTGGTCAATCTTTTGAGACTGAAGTTTACGGAGCATCGTGACTTGATATGACCATAACAATTATTATTTACAATAACACCGAGTTCTTTGCAAGGATCAGCTTTTTCAACCCTCATATACAATAAGTTAGAATTTTTAAAGTGATTTTGATGCTTTTATCTGGTGGTTATTATTTTAGGTGTGTTTTTTTATTTATTTGTTTGTTTGTTTTGAGGGGGGGGGGGGGGGGGGGGGGGGGAATGAGGATGAAGACATATGCGATTGGAATCAGACCATTTGATTATTTTGTTCATAGTTTTAATGAAATATCAGATCATTTACATAACTTAAGGTTTTTAAGAAGATTGTAATCAAGAATGTCAAATGTTTACCGAATCTTCCTTGGAAACACTTTTTAATTTTGTCATCGTTTATATTAGTACAGCACTCAACGTCTATTTTAATCAGTGTTATTTGGCAAGAATTGTTGTCACTAAAGCCCAACTGTCTTTGATGAAATAGATTAAAAGAATTTCAGTGATCAAGAGTACGTTTGTTTATATTATTTCCAATGGTTTAGAAAATACAGGCGGAATAGAATTGCATCTGTGCAGTTAGACAAATGTGATCACCTTTTGTTGGACTGGTATTATTCATGCAATTTTAAAAGCCTTGTGGAAATCAATTTTAGACATGCAGAGGTTGTAAATATAGATAAGCGTTTCAGCAAGTATAGAATCTAACAGTTTGAGAATTTTCCAGTCGATGGCATAAAAGCACATAGTATTTTTTAATGATAAGGGCATTGACTACTTGTGCACACCTAACCATGGAATATCTTGACACATGATGTTTTTCGATGGACACGAATTTTGAAGAGCACGTAATTTGTTCTGCTTTTTTATTTTTATTTTTATTTTTATTATTATTATTATTATTATTAATTTTTTTTTGTTATGGTCAATTTGGCCGTAACGGAGCAATATGTGTTAAAATTGTCAACAGATTTCTGTTAAGGTGTTGTGACACGTGCGTTTAAATTTGTATTAATAATCTGATTAATGGTTCTCCAAGCTCATTGCGTTTCTGCCTTAAATCAAACAGGATCTCTAACATATTTCTTCTGGGATGACAGTTTTAAATATCTAATAGGACATATTTGATTTTTAAATTCTCTACAATTTCCTCATGCCATAAGTCAGTCTCTTAAATCAATGGCTTTATCTGTATTGTTTGCAATCCGACGTGTTTAGGGGAGGGCTACTTTTGACATAGACTGTTTTTAATACAGCTTGTTTCTCATGTTCAGAAAAATGATTATACCAAATGTCTCAGGCTTCACGCAGATGAGAAACTTGAAAGACAAAGGAAGGTGGAGAATTCATCTGATCCACTAGAAACTAACATTGGTCAAAGTTATATTTCTTTTGTATGTAATATACTTGTGGTAATTTGGGGAAACTTTATATTCTCGATTAGGCCAAGTAACATGTACAGGGAAGTGATCGCTGCATATGAACATTTGTGGGCATGTTTCTGATATGGTGTGTATAAAAGATTGGTAAACATGGTTGATGAGAGTTTGGGAAGTGGCAATAATTTTTGCTGATTAATCAATGACCTAAATAGAATAACATTAAATGATTTTTGTTTTACATTGATCAGAATTGAAACCACCTAATTATATGATTTGATTTGATGACAAGGATACTTCTTCTGTTACCAGAGTAGACTTATTCATCCAATCAGCATGCTCTAAAACGAAGCCTAAAAGAGCCAGTATCAAAGTTTGAAGCTGAAATTTCAATGGGGATTCTACATGATAGTTTCCATAGAAGCGAGTTAGTTGAATCTTGGTGAATGAGCTCATTCCCGACGGCCTCGTTTTCATTCTACGCCCATCTTGCACTGAATTCAGCGAGATAAGAGGTTATTCGTTCTCCATTTTCGTTGTCTTGAGTGTTGTTTATCTTGCCTGAAGAAAACCTAAGAGGTCCAATCTCGTCTTGTTTTGTGTTATTGTTCGTTTGTTCACGCTTGGCAGATACAGTACTTTGAAAAAACAAAACAAACAAACATTGTTGATTGAGATCGCCTGCAGTCGCCTCACTTTGCAACTAATTGTAATATTTCGACTTAATTTTGTTAAACAGTTTTCATAGGGCGACATCTATTGTAATGGTTTGCCACATTAACTAACTGTCCTTGTCTGTTACGCACACACACACACACACACACACACACACACACACACACACACACACACACACACACATCACTTACAAACAGCATACTATAACTTGCTTTGCTTCACTGAAACAGGTAAACGTGGATTTAAGACATTGTTGATGTTTTTTATAACTGAAAGTATTCTTTCTGTGTGCCATATTGCAATTATTGTATGTTGTGTAATTTGAAACCAAAAATATCAACAAAGTATTCCAGATTGTTTTTTTTCTATGTTTGTTTGCTTTCAATTTTCTTAGACCCCATTGGTTGTATTTTGCAGTTGAATTATTTATGACATTAAAGGAAATATATTTAAAATACCCTAATGTATTTGTGCCTTTTTGGCCTTTTCTTCTTTTTTGTTTACTGTGTGTGCCTTTTTTTTGGCCTTTGTTCTGTTTTGTTTACTGTTTTCCTTAAGTACTAATCACAGATAAGGTAAAACCATAATGTAAACGTCTATCTGTAACAGAGCATACAGGCTCTACAAAGCTAGTGATTGTCAGTAAATTGGAAAAAAAAAAAACATTTGAGAAAAACAATGTATGGAGGTACCACTGAAAATGAACAAACTACAACAACTGTAGAAGAGGCTAACTTTCACACATGGACAAATAGTTACTAGCTTTTCAAATAGATTTCTTCTAAAAGAATAGCTTCTGAGAGATCAGTGTATATTTTCATCTTTGTTTGAAAAAAAATCTTGTGCGGAATGGTAAGTTGTATATTAGGCTGAAGCAGTAATTCAAATGTTCAAAAGTTCGTTATGGTCTTATTCACACGAGTTTCTGTCTTACTGGAAAAAATATATCATTTACATGATAAATCAGATATGTGTTGTTAGATTTACCATTTAGATTTCTGATGTTGTGATAGAGAAACGTTATTTCTTTTCCGTGACTGTCTAGCACATCCTCTTTGGAGTTGCTTCTAGATTATCGAGACATGTAACTGCCTCCTTCCATTGATATGCAGTTCGCTCCAGTCTGTGCACATGACCCACTAACTGGCCTTCCATGATGCATAGTCTCTCTCTCTCCACCTTCCTATCCCCGATGACTTTCAGCCCCTTCCATCCTATGTACATGGTGTGGTCGGCAATTGTTTGCCACGCCTGACAGAGCCCCTTAGCATGTCACACCACACACACAGTGAAACATGTTTGTAATGTTGTTAGCACGTACCACACACCTAATGAAAACCAAACAGGAGGAAATAATAAATGAATCCCATGACAAGCATCTAGCCTGGTTGTGTGTTGCGTACCATACTTTCTAAAATACACTTACATGCCCTACTACAAAATGAAAAAAGATGCAATTTAGCATGTACAGATGACGTTCAGCATGTTTTTTTTTTATCTCTCCCCTCCCCCCCCCCCTTCTGTTTTGCTTTTTGCACAAGTTCCGGAAATGTTTTGAAAACTCACGTCTGCAAATGTTTCAGATAGTTGCATTGCATATTCATAGCTTGTTGAATGACTCGATGTATGTGTAAAGGGGAAGGATAGTAATAAGCCACGTTTTATACATGAAACGCCTAAATGAATCTTTTTATCCTTAATCTGTCAGATTTGCACAGTGTAGATTGTATAAACAAGAAGAACTTGAAATTCCTAAAAATCGTCATCGTCTCCTGGGCCTGAGAATTGGATCAAACCCACCTGACGGATACTCGTGGAAATTCTTGTGAGTACTCATTCTGTTTTCAAAGTCTCAATTGATCTTTCATGTGTTTTTCATGCATTTAATTCTTGTTGTTATTTTTGTTTCAAATCAGAAAATACGTGGAAATTATTCGTTATTTCAATCTCGGTTATTTTGGCGTCAGATTTGTGCACTGAAATATTTTATAACCGTTAGTGAAGTTAATTCATTTTTAACATCATAAAGATTCCATGTCAACTGATGACGAAAAACGACGAGGGAAATCCAACGAAAGCAGGTCATGAGGTCGACGTGTGTGGCTCAGCTCTCGCACTTAAGAAGGCGCTTCACTGTAAAATTGAAAGCATATTAACAAACACAAAATCACTTAGTCACCAAACGAAACAATGGTTCACAAAACTAGCAAACTAAAAAGTCACGCGCCATGCAGTTGGGCCTCAGCAAGTCATTTGATCAGCTGCCGCTTGTTCTGACGTCATGAGGACCCAGACGTGACCAATAGTGTAATCGATATGGGCTATGCTCCAACACCCTCCTACTCTCCTAGTCGTTATCGCCATAGCCAAACTCGGTCGCTGCTGATTGGTCGTATGGCTAGAAGGAATGGCCAGTGTCTCTGTTACTTGCCACGCATTGGCTGTGTGACTGTCTGTTTTTTTCAGCATTGACAGTGTCCTTGGGTGCCTCATGGCATTCCTGTTGCTGCTACCTTTTTATTCGATATACGTGGTCCTGAGGTCTACTTCCCTCAGACAAATATGCCACTCCACCCCACCTCCTGCTTTGCTTTTGCTACTGTCTGTCTGTTAAATTTGTGAGCCATCTTATCCCACACTTCTTTTTTCTCAAACATATCATGAAAATCGTGAATGCAGATAGTCTTATTCCCTACTGGTATTTGTTTGAATTTGACTGTCATGTTTTTGTTTACATGATTTTCATCTGGCCTACCCCATGGGTACCAGCACTTTTACATTCTTTGATGTTTGATATCCTCTAACACTGTGCAAGATGTCAACAAAATACAATGAGCAGACATGTCATAGTCTTATGTTTCGTTGGGGAGAGGATGATGAGAATTACAAAGGAACACAGACCGCCAAGTCTTGAGAAAACTTTCTAGTCTATCGTTGTAGTCATCTTCATTATTTGTGGCTCTAATCTAGTTACTAATATTGACAAATTTTCTGTCTCCTCCTTTCTTACCACTGTTCCATAAAGTTGATCCAAGTCGTTTTATATGCTTTCTTCAGCAATTGGCAGTCTGGTTTTTTTTTTCAGATTCAACTACATTAAAACAACCAATTTGTTTGCATTTTTCGAATATTATTCCCAACTCCTATTTACTGTGTATATGTTGTTGCAAATGATTGAACTCTGCACTGTTCTGTCCTGTTTCGAGTCTTCCCTTTGCACTCTAAATTCCAACATGATTCCAGCAGCAATGTCAGATTTGTTGAGCTGTTGTTTTGTTTTGTCAGTGTTGGATCTGAGCTGATCTTGTGTGTACGCCCATCTTGTGCTGAATATTTGAGAAGATAAATGGTTGCTTGTTCTTCATTTTCTTTGTCCTGAATATTGTTTCTCTTGGCTGAAGAAAACCTAAGAGGTCGAACGCGTTGTGTTTTGAATTGTAATTTGTTTGTCTCTGTTATCTGGTATATTTACTTTAAATTCCTTGTAAGATTTGATCTTGTGTACGTTTTATTTCTCACTTGTTTTTCTAATGATGAGTGCCAGGGTTCTACTTGATGTCACGGCCTATTCATGTTTTACATAACAAAAATCTTGCGTTGCTAACAGAACATAACACCAGCCGTCTCTAAGACATGTTGGTCATACTGCACTCGATTCAAACAAATTCAGTGTATCCATCACTGTTCCACTTGGCATGTCTTGAAATCAGCTAACCCCAACCACTTCATATACACACATGTCTCTGTACTTGCTTCAGGAGTATAAACCTGTGCCAATACAAGACATTGGAAAGGACACTCCAGCCCGACAGTGTCACACAAAACTTGGCACTTTTCTCCCCTAAGGTATACGGTGATGTTGACACAATTTGACATTATTTACTTCGCTGACAAAAATGCTAGTTCTGGCCCGTGACGAGGACAAGTGCATAATTTGTTGGACACTGAATAGTTCAGGGACGCTCATCACATTAGATGATAATTATTCAGTCATGAACAAAATAAGATGGAACTCTCCATTGATTTTGCCCTAATGCCACAACGTTTCCCATTATGCCCCCCCCCCCCCCCTCGCCCACACTCTCTTTCCCTGAGAGAGAGAGATACAGACAGAGAGAGAGAGAGAGAGAGAGAGAGAGAGAGAGAGAGAGAGAGAGAGAGAGAACGAGGTGAGGGGGGGGGAGAGAAGAGATTTCAGTTCACAAAGGAATAATTTGATAAAAAGTACTTGTAACTTATTATGCCAGTCTTCACTAGGATCTTTGGAAAATCTATAGCAGATCATGTTATGGCGATTTCTACAAGAATCATCGTTTTATTTTTTTTTTAATGTTTGCGTCATTTATGAATAATGAGCTGATTAGGAGCGTATTGCGTGTTAAACAATTTTCTGTTCATTGCCCTGCATGAATAGAATCAAGCCTGCTTGTAGTCATGACATCACATTCGTTTGGATACGTCACGTTCAGAGCAAACATCAGTCTCTCTGGTTCGCCTGTCTTGACGAAGAATGTCTCTGTCCCTGCACAGAAGGTCACTATGATCAGTTTCAAAGAAACAGGTCCTGATGAAGTAGACCTCAAGGTTTACCATCATTGCACTGGATGTCATGATTCAGATGGACGCGTCAGAGAAGATGGAACTCTTGTCTGGTCCAGACTGTCGGACATTAAGTCTGACTTTGCTCATGTTGTCAAGGCTACAGATCTTGTTTTTGTTGTCAGAAGGCGATCTTGCATGAAAACCAAATCTGAATGCTTTAGACTGCTCCTCTCTTTTTTCCCTGAGCCTAAAGCACCTCACATGTTACCTGGTGGTTTATGGAACTGTTCTGTAGATCACTACGGCAGTTTTCATCACCACATGGCATGTAACCATCACACAGAGTGTGAAGATGGACGGGATGAAACAGAACACTGTCCATTCAGTAGTTCTAGTTGCAAGGGCTTAGTGGCGTTTTTGTGATAGTTGCTACAAATTTGTGAAAAATCCTAATATTTCTACAATATATGGCACTGATATTCTTGAAATTGGTAACAGATTCTGCCATTTCACTTGGGGGCAGGTTCCGGTTTCCACGGTGTATGTGTGTGACTGGCTTAGTCCCATTAAAAACATAACAAGGATGCATAGCTCGAGGCTGTTAGGGCTTTGATGGGCTGCAGTTCCAACGACATCTCACTGCCAAACATGTACAGGCATGAAGTTCTGAGTGGGCATTCTGCCATTTATCATTTCAAAAGGACTGAGTCCTCCTGGGGTGTTCATGACATAGGTGTGAAGAAGTGTTGGGTAACAAGTAGTATTAGACATGATTCTGATAGTTGTGTTTTAGAAAAGGTAAGTTTATTTAAAGGGTTAGTTTGTGAATTCAAGCCAAATAAGACTGAGAAGCACCCACGTGATTCCAAAACGATTTCTTTGCACAGCACTTATATTTGGCACGCAGAAAAACAATACATTATGACGAAGTGCCCCCAAGGTCACATGACTCACGCTTTTCTGTTATGTGGCTCGAATCACTATAAAGGGTGCGGAGAAAGTCTTTTGGATTGTGATTATTCTGATCAATTGTCACTTGTAAATAGAATGCGCTCAGTAGATCACCCTGCCACGTTTCCTCCCACTTTAAAGTGTAATGATGGGGTCACTTCATTGCCATATACACTGGTGTGTGACTTCATAACAGATTGTCCGGACAAGAGTGATGAATTTGGTCTGTGTGTATCCTGTTTGTACCAATACATTTACATGCAGTGATGATGAGAGTGTTTGCCATTTAATTATGTATGTGATCAAATTTCCCAATGTCAAGATGACGCTGATGAAGACAATTGTAACAGATTTAGGATAATCCAATTTGATGTTTCATGTATCCCAACTCCTACAGTTATCAATTTTTTAATGGCATCGACCATTTCATCCCAGCTGCAATGAAAGACAATGAGTCTTGTCCTGACAGCCATTACCGCTGCCCTGGCCTCGTCAATGACTGTCTGCCGGTCTATACACGTTGCAATGGAATATACGACTGTCATGACCAACAAGACGAACAGGGATGTGAATGTCTGAAGTGTCCCGGATTTTTCAGGTGCAGAATGTCAACCGTCTGCGTACACAGTGACCACCTGTGTGATGACTGGCCTCACTGTCCATTGCGTGATGATGAATTTGTTTGTGGCTTTGACCTGTCCGGTAGATTGCCTGTGTCAAGGCCACACCTTCCTGTGTTTTAAGCCCTTCTCCACTGCACCTTTCCCTCATCTCCGCTACCTGGATGCAACTGGTTCAGGAATGACACTGTCTGATGTAAATAATCATGTTCGCCTCTTCAAGCTGATTCTTGCCAACTGTTCACTTATCTTCATACCTAAGCTCAACATGCCGAATCTAAGGATTCTTGACCTTAATGGCAATAACTTTCACTACATCAATGTAACCAGTTTTGTAAGCTCCATAAATCTTCAGGCACTGTCCCTATCTCACAACCCACTAACTTTACTCTGCATAGATCCTTCTTCTGCTTCTCTGCAACATTCTTTGACTGTAGTGGATCTCTCTTACACATTTTTGACAGAACTCAAACCCGAAGTATTTTCAGTTTTTCCCGAACTCTTGAAACTGAATATAACTTTTACTTCTATCCATACTATTAGTGCAGATGGTTTTTCAGTCCATACAACACTTGCAAGAACTATATATTGATGGCAGTCCAGTGAGAACGTTTCCTCTTGATTTATTCAAGGAGCTCTCTCATTTACGGGTCATATCAACAAACAATTACAGACTCTGTTGCAATGAAATACTCCAGTAACTTTGATAAGGCATCGTGCAAAGCTCCAAAAGATGAGATTTCAACGTGTGAAGATTTAGTTCCATCATGGACATATCGTGTGTTTTTATGGCTTATCAGCTGCCTGTCATTGACTGGTAACCTTTTCTGTTTCTGTATACGTCTGTTCAAAAAGACCATGACTTCTACGACAGGGTTTTAGTGTGTTTGTCACCAACCTCACCATGGCTGACTTTCTCATGGGTGTTTACATTGCTATCCTTGGTGAGGCTGATGAACGATTCCGTGGCCGATATTTCCATTATGATGACAAATGGAAAACGAGTGCCACCTGTAAAGCAGCAGGTTTTTCTGTCTCTGTTGTCCAGTGAAGTGTCAGCTCTGATTATCTGGCTTATCACACTGGACCGCTTCATTGTTCTTCATTTTCCTTTTAGCACTTTACGATTTCAGAGAGACTCAGCAGGAGTGGCATGTCTGTTGACTTGGATATTGGGTTGGTCTCTAGCAATGATTCCATTGCTACCATTTACACATCACACTGGGAATTTTACAGTCAGACAGGCGTTTGTATTCCACTGCCAACAATGAGGCATGCATTCAAAGGCAAAAACTATTCTTTAAGTATTTTAATCATCTTTAACTGTTTTATTTTCTTATTGGTCTTTACTGGTCAAGTCCTTGTCTATTGGTCAGTACAAAACAATGCCTTAAAAATCAACACAACAAAGATATCACAGGACATGACCATAGCCAGACGATTAATTTACTGTGGCAATGACTGATTTCATGTGCTGGGCGCCCATTGGAATCTGTGGTGCTTTGGTATCAGCAGGTACATCAATTTCTGCAGAAGTGAATGTGGTCCTGGCTATATTCGTTTTACCATTAAACTCTGCAGCAAAACCCTTTCATGTATACATTCAACACACTGTCAGAAAACGAAAAAAGTCCCAGGAAGCTAGACTTTTAAAGTTTTTAAGTTTCACATACTGAATTAATTGCTAGCAAATAGGCCTGAAATATGTTGTTGTGTGCTACTACTTCATTTTATTGTATCGCAGTGCACTTGAAGAAATGACTCAAATGTGTATTAGTGTGATGGGTTATGGTGTTATGGTGGGCTCCGTTTCTGGCAGTGCGGTATCGTATCCATTGTGTGTGATGAACGTAAATCCCGTGATGTTGTCTTCACAGTATTGAATACCACTTCATGCTGCAGTCAAGGAAACTAGAGGCACTAGGTAAGATGTAGAAACCTATGGATGCAGGAGGCAGAAGACAATATGCAGCTTGTGTACCAGTAATCACAACTCAAAGAAACAAAGGAACAGAAAAGTATTCAGACCACTTCAAACATCTCTACCAGTAACAGTAGACAGTAAACTTCTGTCACTGAAAGAAATGAATGACTATGTAAGTACAAAAAAAAAGCTCGAAAAGAGTGTAACATTTGTTCATCGGAAGCTAGATTTCCGCAAAATAATGTATTGTTAGCAGAGCTGTTCACTGCTGGTTTTAAACTTAAATTATTACACCATGGCATGATTTTAAACGGGTACAGAAATGTACCAGGGTGTAGGGTACCCAGCTAACCCTTAATCATTCTACAGACTGCTGAGGTGTGTCTTCAAATGCTAGAAGAATATTTCACAAACCTGGAAAAAAAACATAAAGAGAGCTTGGTAGCAGTAAGTCTTTAGTGGGAACCCCCATCCCTCTCCCACCCTCAGACAATCGTTTCGGCCCTGAACTCCTTACACTCAAAAAGGGCCAGGCACAACTAGGTCATTACTCATAAATGCCCTTCAACTGTCGGTATTTTTCCTTGGTGTTGCCGCGATTCAAACCAGCAGCTTCTGGATGGTAGACATCTGAAGGCGTTGCCTATTCACCCTGGTGTCTTACCACATCGCCATTGGACTCCTGTCCCTAGATGCGAAATTTAATTCTTATGAAGTTTACTTTAGCATTTCCTTGACCAGAACAAGCAAGAACTCTGTTCAAATGCCTCTGTCTTTCCTGGTGCTTTTTCAAGCCAGAAATCGTGAGCTGTGCAACGAGACCCTAGATTGGTGAGCCTACAAACCCCTGCTCCAGCGAGGACGTCGGCTTGGAATCGAAACTCTTTCAAGTGGATGGCCATACTAGCATGCTTCTCATCCTACAAGATGCGAGATTGTTCTTCTCTGCTTCGTGTGACACGGTTTGTTCAATCGAAATTATTTATTTCAGTAAATCTAATTGAAAAACAGTAATTTGTCACATGCCACTGTTTCTGATGAGCAGTAGAGTTATCTTATATGAAAGGTCATCCACTCCATCCAGTAAACCCCGCTTGAATTCTCTTGATGTTGCAGCTGCTCCAGACCATGGTTTGCGGCCCGTTAGTGTAGAAAACTCGCTGCTCGAGCTTCTAGACGCGTTGTGTTCCCTATAGCAGTACTGACCGTGCGAGCAGTCTCCTTAGTCAATAGGTTGAGTGTCCGTGTGTATATCCGTCGGTTAACGTTGCTTTGCTTGAAGTCAAGACAGGTCCCATCGTTTATCCTTCCGCCAGAGTGAGCACGAAGGCTGATCTGATTTCTCTCATAAATTATGACTTTGTTTGAATTCGAGATCAGTCATATGCAGATCTGGAATGTAGCGGATTGCAGGAAGTGTTATATGCCACGTTTCATTCCAGCTGAGAATTCTTTTGGGGCGTGTCTTACTACATAGTTCTTTGCCCTGTTGGCCTTGCTGGACTCCCATGGCATGCCTTTCTTTGTTCAACACCTGCCTTAGTATGTCTCTCTTTGGGTTCCATATTGCCCCTGATCATTACTAGATTTCTGTTATTCTCAGTCTCTGTCTGTGGGTTGGTCTGTGTCCTGTTATTTCCTTCGACAGGAGGAATGTTCTATTTTCTGCCAGTCTTTAGTTTAAGCTAGACTGATCTCACAACCATATCTCCCGAGACATCATGCATTGTCAGTTATCTTGCAGGATGAATTCAATGGTACCCTCAGCTTTGCTTGACGGCTGCATTGCAGCTCTTCTGTCACCTTGTTACATTTCCTTGGCCTTATTTAGGTACCCGATTAAGCTGGGTGGGCAGAGAATATTTTGACGCCGCAAAATCTGACATCAAGAGTGGTTCGAACTCACGATTGTTAGCTCCATAGGCGAACACACTAACGGTTACTTTATGACACCCCCTCCCCCACCTCCCTAAACATGGTTCATGGCACTGTCACAACAACACAGAACAAATTCGTGAAGTATACGTTTAAAGCTTTTGTATCACCTGTAGATACTGTAGTAGCCCTTGCTCTGTGTCACGGGCTCTGGTGGCATTTTTTTGTTGTTGCGCTTGATGGACAAATGCAGCTATGAAAGTATACAAATGCACACACACACACACACACACACACACACACACACACACACACACACACACAGAGAGAGAGAGAGAGAGAGAGGAGAGAGAGAGAGAGAGAGAGAGAGAGAGAGAGTATTTTTTCTAATAATATCATACAAAGATAGTAACACATTAGAACTCATGACCGTAATAGTAACCACAAAAAATGAGGACAACAGAAAATACTGTGGAAAAAAGAAACAAACCATAAACAAGCAGCAGCGTAAGGTGACTATTGCTCATTGGAATAAAAAGCATTTACTCATGAAATGCAAATTTACATGAACATGCACGCTTACATACGTACGTACATACATACGTACATACATACATGTATGCATGTATACATACATACATACATACATACATACATACATACATACATACTTACTTACTTACTTAAGTACATACATACATACATACATATATACATACACACACATACGCACATACATACATACGTACATATACATACATACATACATACGTACTTGCATTCATGTATTATACATGCATAAACCAGCCGCCGTGGCGAAGTGGTTAGCGTCGCGGACTCCCGGCTGGGAGGTCGTGGGTTCGAATCCCATCAGAGTCATGTGGGTTTTTCTGCCCCCGACCGGCTCCTACCCAGAGTTGAGTTTGCTGCGGACTCAGTTGGGAAGACTGGGACCACACAGTCGAGTTTCATCCACTTAATGGATGCGTTTCTGAGAGTGTTGCTCAATTTCCTGACCAACACTGCAGGTGCCTGTATCTCTCGGGCCTGGTTGACGCCGGGATATATTATGAAAGGAAGCGTAGAGTACAGCCCTGTCATGTAGTCTCAGACCGAAATGGAAATCCGTAGCATCATCTTCATCATCCTCATTCTCATCGATCAGCATTAAAAAAAAAAAAATGTCTCAAATTCTGTGGCCCTTCATGCCCTGCTCTCATGGTGACCTCAGTTTCGATGTCTTCTCCACGTCTGTGGCCTTGGTTTGGTTCCGTCGGGGTCACCAGTATCGGCGAGAGTCATGGGGGCTGTCGTTGGACGGACGTGGTGGCGCCCTCCGGAGGGAGAGCTCACTCACGCCGGCTCCGCGACTAAGCAATTATTGTCGTCAGTAGGGGGCTTAGCAGGTGGCGTCCTGCGTATGTTAGATCAGAACAGGCGCCACTGAACACCACCGAAGTGACTCGGCAGCAGTGCAGTGTCTCCCTCCGGGGTTGCCTCTTGACGACTTGACATTGACTTCTCCCTGTGGATTGCCGGTGCCGGGGCTGCGGGGACCGGCCGAGCTGTGGCTGTGGACGGGGGTGTCGGAATGAGCGGCATGGGTGCACTGCCTCTGAGGTTGCGCAGAGGTTGGGACAAAAAAAAAAAAAAAAAAAAAAAATTATACATGCATAAACTGTACCATCACCTACATGATGTAGACTCATGTCTATGCCTCAAGACTTCATCGTCTATACTTAGTACAAAGATGAGCATTTTTCAGCATTTGTTCAATTAATACAAGTGAATAACAGTTTGAAATGACAATAGACAGTTTTTATTTTAGGAATAACCGGAAACACCACATGCACTGTCTCTTATTCTTTCCACTTCTAATTCACAACAATTTGACCCTCCCACTTAGTGCCCCCCACCCCACTCCTCCCCCACCTCACCCCATCCTCTGCCTCCTCCTCCTCTTCTTCTCTTTGCGTATGTCTACCCGTTGCGAGTGTGTGTGTGTGTGTGTGTGTGTGTGTGTGTGTGTGTGTGTGTGTGTTTTCAAATTATGGGGTGTTATTGCCTCATCATAGAAGCAAGAGTTATCCTTCTCGTTCATTATTCACTATTTACTTTTTGCCTCATTTAAGTTTCCCTTTCATTCCAGTCAAACCGAGGCTTGCACTTGTTTTCATTGTGTCTGTTCTGTTTGTCAATGCTCAAACTTAAAAGACCATGCCGGTGCTGAATAATCTTGATCTTTCTTCATTCATTTCTTCAGTTGTTTTTGCTGTGTGCATGTTTCATTTGAGGGGCACATAGGCAAGCTTGGAGCATCTTTTCTAGGGGATATCTCCTTGTTTGCTCTGTGTGCCTTGTCTTGACAAATATGCTTGATGACTGGTGCCATAAGCAACAATTCTTTGGAGTTATGGGCATGTGATTGTCTCATCATGGAAAAACAAGAGTTACCCTTCTTGAGTGTTAACCTTTGCTGCTTACTGTTCCCTGCCTCATTCAATATTCTTAAATTTTACCATTGAAACTCAAATGCCTGTTGTATTGGCTGGAACACTGAGACAGGCTGTAGATGCTTGGCCTGGCATCACATCAGACTCAGAAATGTTGAACATGGTCGCAGGGGTAAAGGGTGAATGAGACTGCCATCTAAACCAGTTATAAATCTACAATGTACACAACCAAGTGTAGTGAGTCAGAAACAGCTTGAACATTGCCCGGGATAAGTCATTTACCTAGTATTTACCAGGGGAAATAAGATGGGTGTCATCGTATAATTTCAAACTTTAAAAAAAAAACGAATTTAGATGGAAGCTGTCACTATTTCAAAATCGGATACCCTAAACCCAAAATTGATTCAAATCGCAAAAGACTGCCATATGCCCTCTATCGATTTGAAAGATGCTTATGACAATGCAGCAAATCATGCAGAGCACAGAAATTGCTCAGATTTCTTTCACGGTACAAACTATCTCACTTTCTTGCTTTACCCAATGGCTGATTAATGACTCCTCATTTGGTCACAAAGCTGTTTCAGCTTATCTACGCTTCTCTCAGGTCATTGTTGGTTGGAGGCAAAAACATGTATGGAAAAACATCAGAGAGAGTACGGCCTTGCTTCGGCAATTAGAGCTTGTTGTTCACCAGACAGACACATTATATTGGAGTTGACATAGGCTTCGTTACCATGAACACCACACCAGCTGTACAAAGCTTCTCAGTAAGCACATCCATAATATATATAAGGCTGTCCAAACTATAGGGCAAACCGTGGCCAGTGATCAGTCACCATGCAAGGAATAATTTAAAAAATAACTGACACGTATCTAGGCGTGGAAGTGTTATGGATGTTACCACGACGATGCTGTTGGGTCGACTTATACATGTGTCCGCCCATCAGCAACGCGAAGTAGCTCCATTAACCCTCCCTTCTGCGTATATATCGGGGATCACGCCTTGTCGAAGTCTCGTGCGTGTACTGGTGGATCATTGTCCACATGTTCATCTCTACCCAACAGCATCTTCCTAATCATCACTATTACCTTTAAAAAAAAAAAACAGGCAAATTTCACATACTTTTCTTCGATGATATAGGGGAATGTTGTGCCATTTGCAAACTCCAGATAAATTACCAGCAGGTGGACCTCAACCGTGCAATTGTAGTTCAAACCACGATATTCAAGTTCTAGTTCCAATTGTCTCATGGATCAGCTTCAAAGTGCTTTCCATTCAATAGGTAACAAGACAAGTTTCCGTACGTGTACGTGTGTCCAGTCCCGTGCCAATGTGGAGGCGAGGATTGAGAATGTAACTTTGTGCTGGACATGGCGTTCATGGATGCACAAGCAAGCACATAGCTCCCAACCACAAATCAGTCACGCTAATGAACTATGTCCTTGGGTGTGAAAACATAGTACCTGGACTTCATGCAGGATGGTGATTTACTAATGGGTTCTGCAGAAAGCTATGGAGGGATAGAGGCTGTACCAGTAGTAGGCCTCTGTTGGTCATAGCATACCATGGATAGAGTATATCCCACCTAATATTTAGCTATCTGTCTAGGCTGTCTGCTCGACCTGAGCAGCGTCGCCTGTGACTGTAGAGACGGATGCGAGAGTGGCAGTCTTTGTCACAGTATGTTGATACTGGTTGGTTGGCTGTCATCCCCCCTTTCTACGGGCTGCTGCTGCAGCAGCTGTCATTTAGTCTCCGCCAGTTTACAGCTATTTTTAAGAGTGCTTCTCCAGCTGTTGCAGTCTTCCGCATGCTCCCCCCAGGACTCTGTGTCGATCTCAAGCGCCTTCTTGTCTCTTTTGCAGACATCTTTGTATCTCAGGTGTAGGTGGCCAAGGCTTGTGTCTTCCCATGGCAAGCTCTCCATAGGGGACGTCTTTTGTGATGCGACCATCCTCCATGCGGTGAACGAGGCCCAGCCAATGCAGCCAGTGCTGTATCAGCAGTGTATACATAGTAGGGAGTACAGCGCGAAACAAGACTCCGGTGTTGGTCACCTTATCCTATCAGGAGATGCTGAGTACACGCTGAAGGCTTCTGAGGTGGAAGGAACTAAGCCTCTTCTCCTGACGAAGATGCGTGGTCCATGTCTCACTGCCATACAGCAAGGGCAGAGAATGCAGGCGTAATACACAACCATCTTTGTGTTTGTGATCAGCTTGGGATTTTGTCCACATTCTACGTGTAAAGCAAGCAAGTGTTGTGGCTGATCTCAGTCTCAAGGAAGAGGTCATCAATGATGATGGACCCAAGGTAAGTGAATTGATGGACTGCATCGAGCTCATCGTCATCAATGGTGATGGCTGGTGGTGACGGCGTGTCTTGACCTAGGACATTTGTCTTTTATAGGCTGATAGTCAGACTAAAGTCTATGCAGCCTGGGAGAAGCGGTCCATCAGCGACTGCAATCCCACCTGGTGTGGGTCGCAATAGTGGCATCATTGGCAAACGCATATCTCTTACGAGGGCTTTGCAGACCTCTGTCCTTGCTCTTAGGTGGGCAAAACTGAAAAGCCTGCCATTTGATCTGGTCCACAGGTAGAACTCCTCTTGCACTGTGCTGAATGCATGCGTCAGGAGGAGAGCAAAGAAGATCCTAAAGAGGTTGCAGGCAAAGACAAAAGTCTTGTTTGACTCGTTTGCTGCGTATGTCGAAGGGTATTATACTGCACAATCCCTTCATGTTGGAGTGGATGGACTAAATTAAGCTGTGCAGTTTGGGGGGGGGGCGGGGGCGATCTTTCAGAGTGCCTAGAAAAGACCATCTCTGCTGACTAGGTCGAAGGTCTTGGTAAAGTCAATGAACGCGACATATAGGGGCATCCGCTGCTCTCTGCACTTCTCCTGGAGTAGGCAAAGGGAGAAGACCATGTCTACCATGGACCTCTCTGCTTGAAAGCTACACTGTCATTCTGTGTAGACACGTTCAGCCAGCTTCTGTTGGCGGATCAGGAGGACCCGAGCATAGACTTTTTGCAGACGATGCTAAGAGGAGATATGCCTTTGTAGTTATTGCAGTCACTCCTTTTCCCTTGTTTTTTGGACAGGGTGACAATCTTGGCATCTCTCATGTCCGGCAATACAGCTCCCTCATTCTAACACTGACAGAGGACTGCATGCAAAGGGTGTAGAAGGTTGTCTTCCAGTGTTTGACGAGATCTGGAGGAATGCCATCATTGCCAGGTGCCTTGCCTGATGCCAAGCTGTCAATGGCCTTGCTGAGTTCGTCCACGGTTGGCTCTACATCAAACTCTTCCATGACTGGGCATGCACTCGATGGCATCAAGGGCTGAGGAGATCACTGTATTTCTCTGGAGTAGAGGTTGGAGTAGAGCTCCACCCATCTCTCCATCTGCTGAACGGGGGTCATCGATAACTTCCCCAGTGAAGGTTTAGACGGGAACCGTCTTGCTCTGTGTTGGTCCCAGTGCCTTCTTGATGCCATCACAATCCCTCTGTTTCCTTTTTCAGCGGCTGTCTGCCATCTCCTCGCTGAGCTCTGTTCAGAACTCATTGGCGCAGCGCCTGGCATTGAGCCTGGCAGCCCTGCAGGTTCTTCTGGTTTGGTGACCGCCTGTACCTAACGACTGTGGGGCGCTTGGCTTCAATAATTGGAGTAATTCTAACAATCTGGCCTCAAACCAGTCCTGAGACCTTTCGACCTTTTCTTCCAAAAGGTAGCCAGGGCAGTGCGGTGCATGGTGTGTCTCGTAAAGTGTCCCATCTCCCCGTGGCAGTCTCAGGGTTGCAATGCAGCATATTCTCTCTCAAAGGCCTCTGTGAACTGTTCCACAAGATCTGGCTGAAACATCTTACTGACGTCGATACGAAAGCCCCCTTGTTTCTTTGAGCAGTGGAACTTTCTTTGGTCTCAGCCTGATCCTGCAACATACAGAGAGTGGTCCGTGTCGCAATCCGTGCTATGGTAAGAGCGAGTGTGGAGACAGCAGAGCATCATACCAGGATATAGATCCAGTTGGTGCCAACGCTTTGAACGCGTGTTCTCCAGGAGACTGTTTGTTGATGCTTCGTCTTGAAGGAGTTACCGATGCACAGTTCGTGACAGGTGCAAAACTCAAGCAGTCGCTGTTTCGGTCTCATTCATTTTCCCTACTCCCCACGGGAGATGTTCCTTACGGTAGATGCAAGATTTTCTTAGAACTCATCCATGGCATCTGGAGTGGTGGACAGAGTTGAAGCATATACGCTGACAAGGGTGAAGGCCTTCAGTGATGCCGAGGCAGTGAGTCAGAAGTCACTCCGAGCTGCCGCTGCCTGGTTCTATCATATTCAGCAGGCTTGTTCTTTACAGCAAAACCTACCCCATACTCTCTCGGAGCATCAGAGCACTTTTCCTGCCAGAAGAAGCTGTGGTCCCTCTCCTTCAGTGTGCCTGTGTCAGCCAGCCATGTTTCCTGCAGGGTGGCGATGTCCATATTTAATCTCTTAAGTTTGTTGTTTATGACAGCTGTTTTTCTAGTGTCGCTGATATCGTGAAGGTCTTGAGAAAGCCCAGGCATTTGAACTTCCAAGTTATAGCACTGATCCCTTTCTTGAAGTTTCCTTCTTGCCTGGCGCAGTAGTTTACGACCAGCGTGTCGGATGTGCTAATATCCATGCACCCAATGAAGAAGCCAGGTCGTGGCGGGCAAGCGCCTTATTGGCTGGGGGCTGCCCAGCTTAGGCGGGTGGCAGCTGTCTCGTAAGATGCAAAGATCTCTCCCATCGTCGGAAACACCCCCTAGCGGCGCGCTCTACGCCAATTGAGCGCTGACTTAAAACCAAAGTCAGTTGCTTCCCGTGTTGTGTCGACGAAAGTACCGAAGCTGGAGTGTCCTCTGGATGGATGCACAGATGTAAGTCTGGGCATTGTATATGGAGGACAAGCTGTTGCCCAAGCAGCTTGCTCCCCCCCCCCCCCCCCCCACTACACCTCGCTGACAGATTTAAAGGAAGAGCAGGGCTGTTACAGTTTGGTGCCAGCACGGTCGCAGGAGCTGCCTGGGTGTTAGAAAGTTTGCCATTCAACTGCTGTTGGGGATTCACTCCCAATTTTTTTGGTAGGGTTTACTTCTTTAGCTAGGGTGCCGATTTAGTCGCCAACAAATGTAAATAAAAAAAGAATACTATTCCACTGGAATAGCGTAAAAGAAAAATAAATCTGTAGCAAAACGCAAAACTCATGACATTCTGATAATGTGTGTGTGTGTGTGTGTGTGTGTGTGTGTGTGTGTGTGTGTGTGTGTGTTTGCGTGCGTGCGTGCATGGGTGTGTGCGTGCGTGTGTGTGTGTGTGTGTGTGTGTATGTATGTGTGTGTGTGTGTGTGCGCGCGCGCGCGTGTGTGTGTGTGTGTGTGTGTGTGTGTGAAAGGCTTAAAGAAGTGTGAAGTTTGTATAAGCCTGTAGCTGTGGATGTGTGTGTGTGTGAGTCTTAGAATGTGCATATATGCGTGGATCACACTGCATATATGCCAACGTGTTTAATGCCAACTTTGCAAAAGATGTGTCGCAGAGGACGCATGTAATACCAAAATAAACACAACTGCAATTTTCTCGAAGATCATTGACTTCTGTCCAAGTGTAGTCTATTGCCTGAATCTAAGCAACACAAACATCGTTTTCTAGAGGCCAATCGTTCAGTGTGTAGAACTTTTCAATCTGTACAGTCTGAAAGACAGCAAGTTTTTTGGGGCGTATGTGAGCAATTCACAACATACTGTGAAGTCCATGTACATGTTACCGGCTGGTAGGTATGCTAGAGCTCATGTCAAACGACTATCAGTGTGTGGCCCCCGAAACTGGATAATAACCCTTGACAGATGTGAAAACAGGGGACTTTTAGTATGGCTGTTATCTACAAAAATGATTTGCAGAGACCATAAATTTGACGACATCTTTTTTCGTTCGGCCAAAAACTGTTTACGTATAAAATCTCTAAACAATTCTTTGAGTGAAATTGATGTAAACGAAATGAATGTCACAAATGCAATCATTCGGCATACCTCTAACGATCATGGATATGTGCATGTACCCAATCTTCCTGGAGCAATGCATATTTCAGAAGAACTGAAAGCACCCGCCGTAAAGTGCCATGATGATCAGTATCATACAGGCGTATCAGCCTTATCACTGTGCTGGTGACTGGCTGTTAAAACTGACATACAGACAACCAGTCAGATGGAACCAGATTGTCTCACATGTCTGCCTAGACTGCTTCTCTCCAGCTTCTGTCTTTGTCACCTCATGTCTGCAGATGGCGTTTCATAACAAGAGACATGATCATTCGTATCTGAAAATATATTTTGCCTTTATGTCTGTCAATGATCACCCCCAGCCTCTGCCTGAAGGTTTGTTTAACTGCTCAGTAGGGCATTATGCTAAATTTGAAGGCCACCTGCATTGCAATCAGAAGCCAGAGTGTGAGGACGGACGTGATGAAACAGGACACTGTCCCTTCAGCAGTCCTGAATGCCAGGGTCTGGTGGCTTCACGTCACAAATGTTTTAAGCTGGTCATCATAGAGCGATTCACACCTTTGGCATTGTTGACTAATCTTTGCCAGGAAATTGGGGGAACGCTGGCTTCAATAAAATCAAAAGAGGAAAAGAGGGACTCTACGCGTATTCTGAACAAATTCTACACTTTGTCTCTGGTTTTAGGTTACACCTCAGGATGGAAAGATGTACATTTCATGTACAGCGGATTTAGGATGTGGTCTGACAACACGTTGGTCTACCACATGAATCATTTGAGAGAAACGGTGCCGTATATTCCTGATAGAACTGTAAAATCACTGAAGTTTGATTCGTTGTGTTTTTGTAAGTCGTCTAAAAGTATTCATAAAGTATTTCTTCAAACGCTCTGTGTGAAATAAAACTGCAGTCCGTCCATCCCTCAGGAGTTGCACTGGCTCCCTTCCACTCCTTTCAACTCATCAACAAACAAACACTGCAGAGTTTATTCGTTTGTCCAAACAATCACATTTCACACACGTTTTTGTCTTGTCATCACGACAGCGTTTGTGGGGAATCGAGATATTCTCTCTCTTGCAAATATCTTAATGTAACTGGAGATCTTATTGTTGATACTAATGTTAATTCGGAAACAGCGTTAGCCAGCTACGCTATGTTTTAATGTGATGGAGACATCATCCCAATACAATACACACTGGTGTGTGACTTCTATCAGGACTGTTCAGACAACAGCGATGAGTTATTTTGTAGCCATGTAAGACATGATAGATTTACGTGCCTCAATAGCCAGCATGTATTAAC
>JADBJO010020520.1:0-10000 GCA_016801955.1 Conus betulinus
TCTCCCTTCGTGTGCTTGCATTATGAGTATTTCTTTCTCCGAATAGGAGACGATATAATTGTTGAGACAAACATTGATATTGAAGCACGGACGTTAGTTTCATGTAGATCCTGAAAAAAAAAACAAAAAAAACAAAACAAAAAACACACAAAACAAAAAAACCCCACCAACTAGGTTCTTCTTCTTCTTCTTCTTCTTCTTCTTCTTATTATTATTATTATTATTATCATTACTAGTTAGTAGTAGTAGTAGTAGTAGTAGTAGTAGTATCTGGCATTGAGGCCAAGAATGACGTGGGTTTCTTGTGTACAAGTATTTGCCGACACCTGTGTCATTCATGAACGCCATGGACTGATAAATACCAAGACTTACAAAACCTAGGGGTAGACTACTGTTTCATTGATGCAAAGAAAACCGCGTGCACTTACCATGAAAAGTTATTCCCCCAATTGTGGCTCACTTATGTAAATTCTGCATTACTGTTCCTGGAGTGAAGGGTCTTACTTTGTTGGTCAGTTCAACTGGCAACTTGGCTTTCAGAAATTTAACAGTGGAGAAGATGAGAAACGTGTATGGCGAGTGAGTGGATGGATGGCAGGGTAGAGGGATGGGGGGGGGGGGTGAGAGGAAATCATAACAACCGGCTGGAAATAATGGCGCAAATCCTTATGAAGACGAAAAGCTCAAGACAATTTCCACTATCTTTTTCTTGACATGTTTGTAGAAATCTTCATGAAAATAAAACATTTATGTTACTCTATAATGAAACGAGAAACCGTAGAGATAGTAGATTATATTAGGTTTGAAATTGACTACGAGTTTCTGCTCAGAAGAACCTGGAACACAACTCGCTGCAAATTGTACATAAATGCATCGACACAGCAGACAAGTAGATAAAAAGTAGAAAATAGAAAGAAATCGCAAGAGAGCCAACAGTAGCTATGAAATAATGTGAATCAGCTGTCTGCTATCAGAGATTCCGATAACTATCTGACTAATCACACAGTTCTTGTAACTGGAGTAACGAAACGCACGAGAATAGTTCTGACGATACTCTGATATAATTATTTCACTGATAATAAGATCAACACAGTCTGCTGACAGTCATCGAAGCGCACTGGAAAATTGGGCTAGATGCACATAGGCTCAGAACAAGGAAACAACAAGAAAAAAGCAAAACAAAACTGTATTAAATTTTAAAGTAAAGAAGCAGGGCTAGTAACCCTTGTCCGGGGTAAAGGACAGAACAATAACAACACCAGCTTTAAGTAAAGCTGGCTAATAATATGAAGATCGACTGCGTTTGCTGTTCATATATGATTGCTTCACATGCATTCAATGAAGCAGATGCATTAGAAAAACTGCATGCAGATATCCTCAAAACAATGTTTACATAGATGAGTATGTAAACAGAAATGTAGCTGAATTTCAAGGCAAATTATATATAGAAATAAAAGTTTTGTCAAAGCTTACGAGGTCGTCAATAACTTGATAATTTGCAAATTTTAACGTGCCAAGAGTATCTCAAAAGACTTACATTTTGGGGCTGATTTTGCACCTTTCCGATTCCCTAGAAGGTCCTTATCCCATCGAAACTCTCTCTCTCTCTCTCTCTCTCTCTCTCTCTCTCTCTCTCTCTCTCTCTCTCTCTCTCTCTCTCTCTCTCTCTCTGCAACGCCCATTTTACCTCACTCTGTCCTGGCAAATCGCGAACCAAATGTAATCGGAGTGAAAGAACCTTACGGTAGTGACTATGGGTGACCTATACAGTCTCCCAGAAGGAACCCTGTTTTTCACACGTGCAAGCTTTCCTACAAGCAATAGAAGCAGTGCCTGCGCAAGCAAATAGCACGTGTTGTGATCCTTCATTACGTCTTCCTCCACCTGTCATGTCGATCACGCATATCCATGCTCATACAAGGGCCAATCACTTATCTGTACAGGTGTTTATATCCTTTTCCGGTATCTTTCTTTGCTTCTCTCTGCATTCGCCATCTTTTACTGTAAAATCAGGCAGAGGTCATGACCAGTTATCTTCAGGTCAGGCTGGTTAGCCCCTTGCTATCCAGTGATTTGTAAACCAAGTAGGTGTCGCGTTTACTACTGAAGATGCGATCTACCTTCACTAAATAAGCTCTTTACGTCGCTTGTCACTGGGTTACCCAACCCTTGCATTATGTTTGTTTGCCTTTTTTCATCAACAGTTGCAGGCATTGTACAAATTTGGATTATACGTATATGGTAACAACGTCTATGATGCCAAAATGGTTTATTAGAATTCTACCGAAACCATCTATTGCCGCTATTGCCTTCGTGATCAACTTTTTGATCACTTTTTGTGATTAACACAACGTTGTATGTGTTGTGTCTGTCATTTTTGCTTCTCTTCTTGGTCACATAGAAAACAAATCCTCGTAACTTCCAAGCACAAATTCTTGATGTATTTAAACTTCTGATGTGCATTTGCGTCACCATAAGTTCAAAGTCCCATATGTGCCTGATTTTTTTCTTTGGTTATCAAGTATTCAGGGGTGTACGATATTGCAAGTACTGAGGTTTGAAGGCTAGTTTTACATTTATTTTTTTATCGGTTTTGGTGTTTAAGACATACAAAACCTACCGTCCCACTATAGGGGTGTTAGGTACGAGAGGGTACAGGTTTTTATGATACATACAAAGACACAGAACTCATTTTGAAATCTTAGTTCAGCCAAATGTATTCTTGAACTTTGCATCAAAACATGAAATAGCATTATCGACTAGATTGTTGGCAGATCAATTGTACATAACTGAACACAAAAAGAGCAAAAGGAGCATTTAACTCATAGTGGAGTCACAGCAGATTGACGTAGTTCACTCATCGTGTCTTCGTAAGCATACTGTCATTGATCAGCCATCTGTGTGAAAGGCTGCAAAAACATTTGGCATGAAGCCCACATTGCACTTGGTGCACTTGTCACTGCTCTTCTTGCCACAGGAAGCACACCTGAGTCGCTTCTGGACACGCTCCACAACATGATCTCTGCCGTCAAAGCGAAGGGCCAGTGCAACTTCCTTGTCAAGCTGGGCAGGGCGACCAAGAGGACGTCCCACGCGATGCTGCTTCTCTGATCTAGACAGATAGACAGTGGCAATGGCTCTTCGCACAGCGAGAAGATCCGGAGGGGGGATGGTGGTGGTGGTGGTGTGTGTGTGTGGGGGGGGGGGAGGGGTCTTCTTCCAGTGGGCGTGGTCCGGTACAAGTGCCAGGTTTGCTAAACGGCCAAATCCAGGCAAAATGAGAAAATGGATCACCACCAATTCTTCGATCGGATGGAGACGCGGTACTTGTCAATGTTCTGGGCCATCCTATCAATCCCTCCCATGGTCTTGCTGTAGTGGTTGGTGAGAGCTGGCTGATCAATGTTGACGTGCTGCCTGGCTTGCTTGGAAAACCTTCTTGTTTTCTGTGTAGGATTCACGCCCACCTTGTTGGAGGTTACGTTTGACAACGTTGTTGTCATTCCAACAAACCACGATTATTGCATTTCTTGTGTCAGTGTAGTAGTCGAAGGTGCCCCTTGGGAGTTTTATTCATCTCCTGCACTGATTTGCACGAATGGTTCCTGTTTTGCAATACCTTTGAAAGAGAGGTAGTCCACGAGTTTCAGTGACGTGAAGAGGTTGTCAAACGTGAGATGGAAAGCATATTGTCCTTGGATTTCAGATAGAAGATCGATAACAACTGACCCTCCCATTCCCACACCAGGGCAGGCCGCAACAGCTTGCATTCCTTTCGCCCCTTGGTAGGGCTCAAATTGGATGGCGTATCCCAAGCGGGGTAGCAATGACCCACATCTTGAATCCAAATCGGATGGTTTGCTTCTTATAAACTGTTTTGAGCCATGCCGACCATAGTACGGGACCGTGATCTCATCAATGCTGAGATTCTGTTTTGTCTTATAAATTAACAAAGGCTTCTTTCATTCAGCATGGTCAGCAGTAGTCTGACTTTGCCATCTTGTCACCAGCTTCGAGGTTGGTGTTGTCACTCACATGAAGGTATCTCATGATCTCGAATCTGCCTCGGCTCATGGCTGAGGTGACAGCTGTATTATGAATGTTCATGTCATTGGACCAGTACATTCTGCGTCGGGGAAATGTGCAGTAACCAGATAGAATTAGGATGGCCAGAAAGGTGCGAATGTTTCTCATTCAGCTCTGCGTTTTGCCATGTTGTGAAGAGATTGCACCGTACTCTGCATTCCCCAGTTCAGAAACGTGTTCACCTGAATCCTGCACACACACACACACACACACACCACACACACACACACACACACACACACACACACACACACACACACATACACACCACGCACACACACACACACACACACACACACACACACACACACACACACACACACACACCACACACACACACACACACAAACTGACTGACTGAAACCATATATTGTCAGATTAACTCAAGTTGTAGTCACACACACACACACCACACACACACCACACACACACACACACACACACACACACACACACACACACACACACGTTTTTAGATATTGAATTATAGTATTTTATCTTTCTTTCTTAATTCTCTCTCTCTCTCTCTCTCTCTCTCTCTCTCTCTCTCTCTCTCTCTCTCTCTCTCTCTCTGGAGGGGGAGGGAAGGGGGAGGGAGGGAGAGGGAATAGAGGGAGGTAGGTATGTGAGAAAAAAACTATAAAAAACTGATCATGTCGTTCTCTTGGGGAGTAGACTGAGTGCTGTCACCGCGGTGATCTGTCTTCCGTCAGCATACATGACTGTTGCTGAAGCAGATGACTGAAGTTGCCGCCCACTCAGATTGTGAATTTCAGCATCTTCATCTCCACTGTCCTTGTCTGTCAATTCATCAGTAGGTGGGGGATCAATGTACATATTGGCAGTTTGGAAAGCAGTGTCCGCTTCAAGGATACCCAGTACTTCATTTACATTGTATCGTCTGCAAACGGAGATCGTTCTGATAAAGAAAGCACCAAGGGAATCGAGCATGCACATATTTAGGTTAGTTTGACTGTTGGTTGTTTTGGTGCTTACGTCTCAGCAACTTTCGCGGATCAGAGACAGCTGGTCACATTGTCCTGACCACCAGCGAACCAGTTTCAGTAATGACCTTTGGAATAAGAGTCGAACCCTCTAATGACTGAGCTATCCAGCTCTTCGATTAGTTTGACTTTATTTCATTTTTAGAGATAAGTTGAAATAAAAAAGGAACACATGATGTGTCTTTTTGTTTGTTTGTTTCTCCTGTGCTTGTTTATCAATCTTGTAAGTAATAACATTGACGTAAAGAATTTAAAAAAAAAAAGTATAATATACATCAACATTATAACATATCATGAAACGAAATAACAATGTAACATAAATATTTCAGCACTGTTACAATTTAGACTGATTCCAAACACACACACACACAAAAAACTGTCACTAGCATGAATGAAAAACCTGTACCTGCTCGTGCCTAGCGTCCCTATAGTGGAACGCCTATAAAACGCAACAAATTTTACCTATTATAAACATAAGCTTATATCATCGCACGCGGTTTTAGTTTACATCCCTAGTATCACATTTTCTTCAATAACATCATTAAAAATGTGTTTTGACAAAGAGATATTGACTTACCTTCTGCTTTGATCCATCTTGACTGTTTTCAACCATATGGTTCATCACAAATGGCCGACAACCGGAAATACATCACAAGGGAGATAACGCTTGAGTGCATTAGAATGATATAAATTGCTTCCCTTTAACTAACTATCACAATTTAGTTGTCTTATCTTAAACATTAAGCCAAAAGGGCAAATAACTATAGCGTCCCACTATAGGGATGCTAGCCATTTACGCACTCCCACCCCATCCTTGCATCCAGCTTCCATCTTTGTCTTTAGTTCATTTTCACTTTTGAATATTTGCATCTTCTCTGTCTTTTTTGTACGCTGTGCTATTTTTCTCCTACCTGTCTTTTTTTTTTTCTCATTAAAGCTTATTCCCCGTCACTTTTTTCCTCGCATTCTAACGCGCGTATCACAGAGAGAGAGAGAGAGAGGAGAGAGAGAGAGAGAAGATGAGAGAGAGAGAGAGAGAGAGAGAGAGAGAGAGAGAGAGAGAATGAATGACATGAAAGAGTGCGAATGGTTTAATTCATTAGGCCATGGCCCCTTATGTAGGGGGTGAGTAAACACAAGACATCAACAATGAACTTGTTCATGAAATAGGGACATTTGAAAATACATGATTATGAGGTCATAATTCTCTGAACTTAAAAGGTTGATACAAGGGAAAAGCGATAAATTCCTAACATAACATCTCATACGTGCACACACACACACACACAACACACACACACACAAACACACACACACCACCCCACACAACCCTATTCGTTACACACATGTACACGATCACACATATGTACCACATATATGTACACATGCATGTGTACACACACACACACACACACACAGACACACACACACACACACACACACCCACACACACACACACACACACACACATACACACGCGCGCGCACGCGCACACACACAAACACACTCACCACGCATACGCATATATACTCACATGCGCACGCGCTCGTGCGCGCGCGCGCGCGCACACACACACCACACACAACACACACACACACACACACACACACACACCGCACGCACGCACGCAGCACACGCACGCACGCACACACCACACCACACCACACACACACACACACACCCACACGAACCGCATTCACGAGCAAACACACACATGAGCCCGTGCCCATCCATCTCTACATACACATACACATACAAAATGTCTACATTTTCCGCACACACACACTCCAATGATAATAATGGTACAGACAACAATAGATAGGCGCCTAAGGTCTGAGTAGTATACGTTAGACTATGCCAATAGCCCCACACATCTGTTTAGTTCTGGCCACAAAACCCTCTTCTTAAATTATTTCATTGATGTCATTCATTCAATTATCCACCAGCGTTAGACTGTGCGCTGTGTGTTGTTGAACTACCATAGATGTGGTGGAGCGTATATGGAATAATCTGCACGGAATGACACCACCTTGATCAAACTGAAACTGGTACTGAATCTTGGAGAGTCATCTTCTCTTTCATAGCCTCAGGAATAGTAGAAGTATTAGATTTACAACAGCATTCCTGTTGTTGAACATAGAAGAATACAATTGCTTTGGTCTAAACCAGAGGCTAATGTTGCTCTTGTAGACGAGACGAAAAACAGTGTCACAGATCATGAAACAAAATTCTGCTGAATAATCTACATCCAAACACAACATTTAGCACACATCTCCACAGAGTGTGTCTCCCCACATTACAACTACACCATTCCGACACCGTCACTGTCACTGACACAACACTGTGTTAACACGCCCATGGACACTTCTCCTTGGCCACAGAGAATCAGTTTCACATCAAATCTCTCTGGAATTTCTACGAATTCGTGTTAACGTTTTGCTAGTCACTAGTCTGCTTAGCAACGTTCTACAACTGTTGATCAATACTTCAAACTCTAAGGAAGGTGTAGACCGCCGATGTGTCCGCAACCCGCCGATTACCGGACAGGGACACGTATCGTCCATTGCGCCCGACAGGCGTCAACCTAGGTTTACATTCTCTCTCCCCTCTGTCTCTGTCTCTGTCTCTGTCTTTCTCTGTCTGTCTGTGTCTCTCTGTCTCTGTCTCTGCCTCTCTGTCTGTCTCTGTCTGTCTCTCTAGGACTAGATTCACATTGTCCTATGATATCTACTTTTGATCCAGTAAATATTAGTAGCATCTGCCCAGGCGTAGACTATCTCCTGAATCAGAAACTACACAGGTGATATGTTCCTGTGGTCAATGCCTCAACTGTGAAAACAATTTACCACAGTTTACAGCGCACCAGAATGTGTATATGGGGGTGTGTGGGGGTTCCATCACTTTCTGTAAAATGCGTGTACAGGTCAGGTATGCGGCTCTACGCGTGTACCTCAAACGGTTAGAATATAAGTGCAGTTTCCATCCATGGAAAGTACACATAAGCTGGGAAGCATGTAAACATTGGTTGAAAGCTATGGAGTGCATGCAAACACTCACTGGAAGACCCTAGTTTTTTGATTTTCAAGGTGTTGACCTGCGCTTGTACAGCGAAAACTGTCCTATTGTCAACTTAAGTGTCAAAAGCATAGACAATTTGATTTCATTGTAAAAGACATTATGGACTATTCTGGTTATGTTGTAGTGTTACCACTTGCAACCTGGCATGATAAAGACAATAGGCAATATGATTTAAAATCAGCACCAGGATCTATGTTACTATTTAGCAGAAAAAAATCATGGTTTTATTAGAAATTGCGAATTCTGTGCTTGTATGACAATTGTTTCTAGAAAAACAAACACAATCGATCCTAAGGTTATAAGTAAAGTTTACGATCACGCTTCACTTTCTCGTGCATCGTATGCTCGAATCACGTACCGAAAAGATCATGGTTGCATACCTGACTACATGGAAGTTTTGGTTTCTTTTGTTCGTGAGCAGGACGGACCAGACCGCCGTCTGATCGTTTGCTTAATTGTTCGCTCGGCCATTACCCTGCCATTTCAGTATCACGTGCACTGTAATAAACATGCGGAGTGTGAGGATGGCCGGGATGAGACAGAACACTGTCCTTTAGCAATTCTGGGTGTCAGGGATATGTGGCTTCACGTAACAAATGTTACATACTTGTACTTGAAATCGGTCATATTTCCTTATCTGTCCATTCATTATACCGCAGCTGTAAGGCACAAGACGGAAGAGCTGCTTCTATAAAAACCGCAAAGGAAATGGAAGATTCGCTTCATCTCTTTACAAACTATCAAATGTTTACGTAACCTTGGGCCTGACAAGAGGATGGCACTCCCAACCATTTCCATACAGTAAATTCAGTATTTGGAATGACAGCACTGTGATCTACAACATGAACAATTCACAAACACGATGAACATTATTTAAATTCCGAAGGTCGGAGACGCGCTGAACATTGTATGTTGAATTCAATGAAACAAAATCTGCACCATATACGAGTTCCTCAAATGTTATTCTGTGCGAAATTAAATCACAGGAACCCACCAGGTTTACTCCTCACGTTGCAATGGCTAAACTGTGTTCGACTTTTTTTACGTCATCAACACTCGACAGAATTTTAGTCCAAGCTCTGCCGGTGGTTTCACACATCGAATCTTTTTATGTAATCACAACAGTTATTCAAAAAGCACCGCGAATTATCAGAACAGCATGTCGGTAAACATAACGAATCAACACAATATCACTGGATTCAGCTCTAGGAAGGTTGCCATTGTCATGTTTACATGTGATGATATTGTTAGATGACAGTGCATTTCACTCTGGTGTGTGACTTTAGAGAGGACGTCCAGATGCAAGTGATGAGTCATTCTGTGAACATCCCTCATGTTCTGGTTGTCTTGAGTGTGGGAATGGTCAGTGTGTGTTAGGGAGTCAACGCTGCAATGAATACTCAGACTGTTTTGACGACTCTGATGAGAGGCATGACTGCCCACAACAACCACTTGTCTAATAGTGCATGTAAACGACACCTGCATATCAACTTAGATG
The DNA here is from genome assembly GCA_016801955.1 of Conus betulinus. Lineage (NCBI taxonomy): Eukaryota > Metazoa > Mollusca > Gastropoda > Neogastropoda > Conidae > Conus > Conus betulinus. The sequence goes on from JADBJO010020520.1 coordinate 9,667, forward strand.
GCACTGGTTACTTCACCCGGCATTTGATAAGAAGATGATGACCATGTCCAGAGAGTCATTATCGTTGCACAGCAGAGTGGCTGTACTGTCTCCCTGTCTATACCCTGTGTAATGGATGTCTGACTGTGTCTATGGAGAAGACGAGCAAGACTGTGAGAGAAGAAACTGTCCGGGATTCTATCAGGGTCGTGCTTCCAGAGTCTGTGTGAATGGAGATCACCTGTGTGATGGCTGGGGGCAGTGTCCACAGCGAGATGATGAACTGATGTGTGACAGGACATGTCCTGAAGGTTGTCTGTGTCAAGGACATTCTTTTTCATGCGGCAAAACGTTT
>JADBJO010020520.1:15000-25000 GCA_016801955.1 Conus betulinus
AACGTACAATTCCTGTCTCTTTCCGGTAACGCGTTCTGCTTTGGTTCGCGGATGTTTGTCAGAAACAGAAAGCTTGTGAGTGGGTTCAGTGTATTTGTTATCAACCTGACCGTAGCTGACCTCCTGATGGGTCTCTTTATTGTCATTATTGGAGTTGCTGATGACAAGTTCCGTGGAAACTACATGCATTGCGATGAACTGTGGAAAAACAGCGTGAACTGTCATGTGGCCGGATTTTTGTCTCTTCTGTCTAGTGAGGTGTCAGCTCTGATCATTTGCCTCATCACTCTGGATCGCTTTATTGTTCTTCGTTTCCCGTTCAGCACTAAAAGATTTGAGAGAACATCATCCTCAGCGGCGTGTGTGTTGTGTTGGTTGGCTGGTTGGCTTTTGGCTGCATTCCCTTTACTTCCTATGACAAAACACTGGGAGTTTTACGGTCAGACAGGTATCTGCATTTCACTTCCAGTCACAAGACAGGAGTTTCAAGGCAGGTTCTATTCTGTAGGCGTACTGGTCATCTTCAATTTAAACTTTATTCTTGTTCATCTCTTCTGGTCAGACCATTATCTTTTGGTCTATACAAAGGAACGCCTTGAAAGCCAACACTACCAGACTGTCACAGGACATGACAATAGCCCGACGGTTGATCACTATTGCTGTGACAGATTTCATGTGCTGGTTTCCCATAGGACTGTGTGGGATGTTGGGCGCTGTCTGATGTTCCAATTCCTGGGAAGTCAATGTCGCTTTGGCGATCTTCGTACTTCCTTTAAACTCTGCCATCAATCCTTTCATGTACACTTTTAATACATGGGCAGAAAGGCGAAGGAAAGCAAGCGAAGTGACATTACTCAAATGGCTGGAAGCTAATGCTCATGTGCTTAATGACACATAGGCGATTTGAGTATGGCTTCACGTTCAATATAAAAAAAAATGCGCAGGGATGCGTTGTTCCTTCCATTTAACGTGACTATTTTCACGCTGTGTGTGTGTGTGTGTGTGTGTGTGTGTGTGTGTGTGTGTGTGTGTGTGTGTGTGTGTGTGTGTGTGTGTGTGTTTGCGCGTGTTTAAGCGCGCACGCGCCGCGCGCGTCTGTATATTTGCTGGTGTGTGTATGTTGGGGGGGGGGGGGGTGGGTAATGTGTGTGTGTGTGGTGTGTGTGTGTGTGTGTGTGTGTGTGTGGTGTGTGTGCGTGGTGCGTGCGTGCGTGGGTGCGTGTGTATGTGTGTGTGTGCGTGCGCGCGCGCACACACACACACACATACACACAGATGCCCATCGAAACGTCAAAAACATTTTTTTTTTAACTACCGCTGATGTTTGGGTGTGGTTACCCTATGCGCCATCCACATCATTTTGACTAACACTGACTAACGTAGTGATTAGAATTTTACTGCTGGAACTGGGTACTGACTTTTAAAAAAATGAAATTAATTGATGGAGAAACTTCACATTTTCAGCAAAAATCTATGGGTCGCTGAACTTAAGTTTGTAGTTGTGATTGCAGATTCATGTCATTTTTTTTTTTCTGCACAAGCGTCACTCACACACCTGATTTACCTGGAAAGCATGCCTGTGCTTGTGAACCAGCTAACAGACAGGCAATACAACACATCATCATCTTTATTTGTACCTACTAATTTGATGGCAAATGGTCAGATTCGCCATTTGAACAGAACTGACGGGTGTTGTGAAGTGTTTAGCGTTATACAGGCAGTTAGAAAAAACATCCAAAAGTTTTGGGATGTTTTTTCAGTCACATTTTTTTTTTACGGCGGCAGTAGAAAACACGCACACACACACACACACACACACACACACACACACACACACACACACACACACACACCTATCTATCTATCTATCTATCTATCTGTATATATATATATATATATATATATATATATAAAGCTAGGTCAGAATCAGTCTACATTCGCTGAAATAGTATTGAAGTGCATGCTGTTTGATCTTCACTAGTTAGTTTTGCTTTTGTGAGCAAAACAAATTGCCTACGACTGGTGAAATTTCTGACTGTATGCAGGTGCAGTAGGGCGTCATAATACAAAACAACATTCATGTGTTTCTATTGTACTCACCATGAATGATGAATTATGTAATCCAAAGGTGGCCACACACAAAGAACACAGTGACTGGAAATGTTCTCGCTCTTTTATACTTTCCTCACACGGAGAGCACTGATCTAAAATTTTGCTCTTTTCTCACTTGCACAAATTTTCATACTTATGTGTATGTGGCGATTTGCCATCTAGTCAACCCAAAAAGAATCAGTGCAAAATAGTAGTGACAAAGTCTAGTCTATGGTGGAGTCCAGTATCAGGTGCACTGCTAACAATGAGTGTTTTGGAACCTACTAGCTCCTGATGAACATGGAGGCAACAGCAGTGATCCTTACACAGTGCCACATGACAGACCACACACTCCTATATTGACTGGATGGCATTGCCAGCTGAGGTTTTCCTGCCTTCTGTGTTGCCTTCTGGCAGCATTGCGTTTGGAAGGAGTGTGCCAGTGCATGTGTAGCGTATCATGAACGATACGACGGCCTATCCGTTTTCGACCCTCGAAACCATCGACCATGCCCATGAAGATCTTTGTCTGAAAATCCACCTGCTTTTTCAGTGGGGCAACTTTCTCTAGATGGCGTAAGCATTTACTGCAGTAATATCCATGCAGAAGAAGAAGGCAGATGTGCACCACACTGTGATTTTTTTGCGTGAAACCACATTATGATCGCATTTGATCATGCTTGTCAACACCATTGCAATTCTTGGTGTACTCAGCAACAACCAGGGGCCTAGAACACCTGGATTTTTCACAAACACACACACACACACACACACACCTCCCCAGACCTATTCTGACAAGCTCGCCATCAGTTTCCACCATGGGAAAAAAGAAGAAGAGTGACCTCACGATGGTCAAACCAAGCAAGAGCCTGAAGGTTGCCACTCTCGTCACCATCACCAATCTGACCAAACCAGCGCTTTGTGTGTCTACAGACTTTGACACATTTTGCTGGCTTCCTGTCATGTGGCAGACCCTTTCTATTGCTATGTACAGTCCCGCATGCCAAGGCTTTTCTGCTGAAACAGATGTTGAATGAAGGTGACTGAAGTGAAATAACTGTCAATGTAAATGATATGCCACATGATATGATGGGATTCTGTTTGACAACACGATCCCGCATTGCCTCACTCAATCTAGCATGCAGGACATTGGTCTTCCAGGTACATACAGAACAGTTCAGCTTTTAAAAAGAATCAGTTTCACACAAAGCCCAGACTTTCAGGCCCCACTTCATTGGTTTTGCAGGCACGGACTGCAAAAACCCACATCGGGCCCTTGAACTTGATCAGTGCTTCATTTACCGCGATGTTCTGACCAGGTAGGAACTGCACAGCAAAACTTGTCTTGGATCAGAGAATGAGAGGCGTGACTTTGTGCAGGGGGTCATACCTAGCCTGACCTCTGGAACACAGCCTGAGTGGAATCAGAGAGAGAAGATACTTAGTTAGCTGCTCTTCGACATACAAAGATTAAGAAAAAGGAGCAGTGTCTTTTTCAGTAAAAATCACAATGAGGGGGGGGGGGGGGGTTCACATACATATGAAGACCAACATCAACACTGATTTCACCTACAGTGGTTGACTCAAACTTATTGTCAGGAAGTCCAGCAGCCCTAGCCTTAGTGTCGCATTCAGGTTCGTTTCCCTGGCCATGAGATGAAATGCGTCCAAATGACAAACAAGGGAAAAGTCATCAAAAGCTGATTGAAGTTTCACTTGTTGACGTGGGGGAGGGAAGTGGGAGGGGTATGCATCAACCACACGCATCTTAGTCTGAAAGTCGTTGTTTGACCACTGCGATGACTGTGAACATCCACCCACATCAGTAACAAATGCGTCACCTACGTCAGAGACACTGTCACTGATCTCATTCACATCCCCCCCCCCCCCCCCCCCCCCCCCCCCCCCCCCCCCCCACTCCTCCTCCTCTTCAAAGTCATTGTTGCGGTTGAAGGCTGAGTCGAGATCAATGTCTGATTCATTCCTCTTAACAGTTCAGTTTAAAAACACATTTTGATGAAACATTTCATTCACTGTCAAGCTCATTTTACCGTTGCTGTCAGAGTCCAACATTGTGAGTTTTGTCCAAAGTCAATAGGTTTACAAAAAAAAAAAAAAAAAAAAAAAAAAAAAAAAAAAAAAAAAAAAAAAACGATGACCATCCACCGCTTTCCAGAGATATTACAGATAAAGGCTGGAAAGACCAGGACTACGATCGGCTTGTCTTGCTGCTGTTGTCAACCCAATCAGAGTAGGCACACCAAGGCAATGAGGTTACTAACGAAGGGGTGGAACAGGGCGGATCAGTGGTTTGAGGGCGGGGCAGAAAGGTGGAAGTGTTAAGTACAGTGTTAAGAGAGCTCGCACAGTTGATTTTGGGACATTGTACTATTTACTGCTTCTGTCCTTAAATCACCATATGGTGTGTGTGTGTGTGTGTGTGTGTGTGTGTGTTGTGTGTGTGTGTGTGTGTGTGTGTGTGTGTGTGAGTGTGTGTATGTGTGTGTGTGTGTGGTGCGTGCGTGCGTGCGTGCGTGCGTGCGTGGGTGCGTGCGTGCGTGCGTGCGTGCATGCGTGTGTGTGTGTGTGTGTGTGTGTGTGTGTGTGTGTGTGTGTGTGTGTGTGTGGTGTGTGTGTGTGTTGTGAAGAGTCTTGTAGATCTACATAGCCTCCACCATCATCCTCTTCTCCACAAACGTCCAGGTCGTCACTGGCTTCTACAGATAACAAAAGAAAGTGAAGATTCCTCAGCCAGTTGTGTGGTTAGTCTTCTTGTGGTTGTGTATGCTAAATGCTTGTCTGCTGTTTTAATGCGAACTCCGTAGCCATGTTGTTTCACGGTATGCACTTGCCTGCTACTAGTTCTACGCCACCTGAGGAGGAGGTAGACATTTGGGACCAACGTCTGTCAAAACAACCAAATATGAGGATTCAGACAATCAAAACTTTCAGCTTTAAAAGCAATAGTTCTCCAAAGGGAAGAAAACAGTACACACGATCACAATTCCCCTCCCCTTCTTTGCCTCTACCAATGATTGGGCACAAAAACTCACCTGTGGATTATGGAGAGGAAATCAAAACTAAGGTCAGGGCATGGATAGTCACAGAATCTTAAGATTATTCATGAGAATGGGTTTGATCAGCAGGATGGTATGGCGTTCCATTCTGGACTAGATTTTGACAAAAGGAAATCTTTAATCAGGCAGGGAACAGTTAACAGTAAACAACAAACACGTAGCTAAACTCTTGTTCCCATGATGAAATAAATATATACTCGTGCCTCAAACGAGTTCTGCTAAAACAAGCAGGATTCAGTTCATTTCAGTGTTTATTCAATGTCTTTTCATCGCCAGATGATTTTAGACATAAACAAGGTACACTTTTTGCTCCAGTGACTAGTGAAGAGTGGAATGTGATTATACTTTCAGTTTTACTTCACAGATTGCATTTCGTCAATCCAGTTAAAGAGTCTGCACAGACAGAGCAAACCACTGCAGAAAATAATAGTGACAGTAGTCCTAGTAGTAGTGGTAGTAGTAGTAGCAGCAGCAGCGCAGAAGTAGAAGTAGTAGTATAAGTAGCAGTAGCAGCACAAGCAGTTGTTGCAGCAGTGGTCGTGGTGGAAGCGCTAGTATTATTGTTAATGATTACAATGATAAAATGATCATGATAAACAAACTAATTAAAGAGAAGAAAAAACAGAGGAGCGGGCGGGGGAGGGGTATGTGTGTGCCCGTGTGTGTGTGTGTGTGTGGTGTGTGTGGTGTTGGTGTGTGTGTGTGTGTGTGTGTGTGTGTGTGTGTGAGTGTGTGTGAGAGAGAGAGAGAGAGAGAGAGAGAGAGAGAGAGAGAGATTGAGAGAGAGAGAGAGAAAAGGCGGCGATTGCGAATGGCTCAAGGAGGAGAAACAGAAAACAGAAAACAAAGAATCTTCCAGATTACAATAAGGGCCCACCACCCCAACGAGAGAGAGAGAGAGAGAGAGAGAGAGAGAGAGGGGCAGGAACCAGGTTGCAGCGGCGATTGCGAATGGCTCAAGGAGGAGAAACAGAAACAGAAAACAAAGAATCTTCCAGATTACAATGAGGCCCACCACCCCACCCCTCTCATGGGGGGAGAGGCGGGGCGAGGGGTAGGGGGCCAAGGGTGGTCACTCTTTCTTGCTATCCCAGCACCAAATGTATAATATCGAGCACCCACAACGTGGCAATTCCATGAAATACAGAATTCCTGTTTCACACTGGTCAATATGGCTCATTCACGGGCTTTGACTCTTCCCTCTATCCCCCAAGAGAGAAAAAAAAGAGAGAGAGGAGAGAGAGAGAGAGAGAGAGAGAGAGAGAGAGAGAGAAGAGAGAGAGAGACGAACACACGAACGAGAGAGAGAGAGAGAGAGAGAGAGAGAGAGAGAGAGAGACGAACACACGAACGAGAGAGCGAGAGACAGAGAGAGAGAGAGTGAGAGAGAGAGAGAAAGAGAGACAGGAACACACGAACAAGAGAGAGAAGAGAGAGAGAGAGAGAGAGAGAGAAAGAGAGAGGAGAGAGAGAGAGAGAGAGAGAGAGAGAGAGAGAGAGAGAGAGAGAGAGCATGCAGGTTTCAAGAGTTCAGAGTGTGAAATGGAAATCCTGCCTCATGTCTTTAGGGGTCATGTGTCCATCATAAATGAGGAAAAAAGTGACTTACAGGGCCACGTCGAGCAGAAAAGACACGTGCACATCACCAACTGCTGAACATTGACGACTATAGGGCTGTTGTGTTGTCGAATGACACATAATCCATTCTCTTATCTCTTCCAGGTTGAAAAGCCACACCAGCAAAAAACAAGTAAACAAAAACGAGGCAAAAAAAAAAACATCTTGCAAAAAAACATGTCTGTCTGTCTGTGATGATAAATGTTCCGGTCATCAACAGGAATATACTCGGTCTGTGATGATATACGTTCCGGTTCTTAATAGGGATGTAGTCTATCTGTGATAATAAATAATCCGGTTGTTAACAGGAATATGTGTGTCTGACTGTGATGATAAATGCTTCAGTCCTTAACAGAATATAGTCTCTCTGTGATAATAAACGTTGCCGTCCTTTAGCAGGAATATAGTCTGTCTGTGATGATAAGTTTCCAGTCTTTACCAGGAATATAGTCTGTCTCTGTGATGACAAATATTCCGGTCCTTAACAGGAATATAGTCTGTCTGAATGCGATGATAAATGTTCCGGATCTAAACAGGAATATAGTTTTGTCTGTGACGATAAATGTTCCGGTCCTTAACAGGAATATAGTCTGTCTGTGACGATAAATGTTGAAAGAGTGTCATCTCCATCGCTGAAAAGCTTTTCCACAACAAAGAACAATGTCATTATCACATTCTCTTCACCAGTCTTATACACCCAGGCCCGATCACATTCACTTGCTGACATCAACACTTCAATAAAGCATGACACAGCACAGCCAAAACCCAGGCATAAAGCATGTAACAATGTTCAAGAAGCATGACGGAGTACAGCCAACTAAAATGCTTTTTTTTTCTCATTGAGAAACGGGACACAAGTTAAAAACACTTCGGGTGGCACTATGATGTTGGCAGAAGGGCCTGATTTCTTTTTTCCTTCCGTGTTTGTGTATTCTAGTAGATTTTGTCATCAATGAGAGCGAGTGTGAAAAAAAACAAATGTAAAGGTTTAGTTTCCAAAGAATCTCGACAGGTTTTCTTTTCTGTATATATTGCTATAATATGCCAGTCTTAGTCGTTACATATGTGACGTGTGCCACGTGCCTCACATTGCCGTGTTGTGAAGGTTCGCGCTTTGCCTTTGTGACAGACAATAGAGTAGAATGAAACTGTAGTTATTTGTTCATCAGCAGAAATGACCGTTGGTAGAGGCTGTGGTAGACAATCATCACTAACTCTGACCTTTGGCTGACACATCGCCATAATATTACATAGTTTCACACATCAGCAGAAATGGCTGTTGATAGGGGCAGTAGTAGAGGATCATCACTAACTCTGACCTTTGGCTGACACATCGCCATAATATTACATAGTTTCACACATCAGCAGAAATGGCTGTTGGTAGGGGCTGTAGTAGAGGATCATCACTAACTCTGACCTTTGGCTGACACATCGCCATAATATTACATAGTTTCACACATCAGCAGAAATGGCTGTTGGTAGGGGCTGTAGTAGAGGATCATCACTAACTCTGGCCCTTTGGCTGACACATCGCCATAATATTACATAGTTTCACACATCAGCAGAAATGGTTGTTGGTAGGGGCTGCAGTAGACGAGCGCAGCTATTTCCGGCCTATGGCTGACATATCCCCATAATATTACATAGTTTCACACATCAGCAGAAACAGCTGTTGGTAGGACTGCAATAAAGAAACACAGCTAATTTCGGCCTGTGGCTGACATATCCCTTTAAAGAGGAACGTGAGGGAGTCAGTGGGGCGGACGAAGCTGCCTTGTCCAATGGCAATCCTTTTGTCAAAAAATACAGATAAAGGGCAAAAAAAACTAGTGACGAGGCTGTAAGTAGCAACAATCCGTGCAAGATGAATATATGTGAACAGAAATTGTTCTTTTTAGATTTTAAATCTTACATGTGTCTTTGTATTGTTTGTATTATCAAGACATTGAAAACTGCCTGTTTCTGATGTACACATGAGACAAGTGTGGTTTTGTTTGGAATATTTCTTTGTTTGTTTGTTTGTTTGTTGTTTGTTTTTGTCTTGTTTTTTCTTCTCCTCCATACAGAAATTTGTCTGCATTTGAGGGGAAAAAAAAAACGAGACACGTAAAACAAAAATATTCTGTAACAACGGACCACGTAGTGATCCGTTTACACAATACTGTGCCCGGTGCTCCTCTGCCAGAAACAGTGAAATGGCACAACAGCAGAACCATTCCAGCGTGGAATGTACATCGGATACTGTACAGACACACAAAAAAATGCATCAACTTATCCTGTCCGACCACGTGGTAATAAAATGCACTAGGCCTGTAGAGTGTCCTGATTGTTTGAAACCACGTGGTAATAAACTGCACTAGGCCTATAAAGTGTGCTGATTGTTTGAAACCACGTGGTAATAAACTGCACTAGGCCTGTAGAGTGCCCTGATTGTTTGAAACCACGTGGTAATAAACTGCACTAGGCCTGTAGAGTGCCCTGATTGTTTTGAAACCACGTGGTAATAAACTGCACTAGGCCTATAGAGTGTGCTGATTGTGTTTGAAACCAAAGTGCAGTAGGGCTGACTGTGGGAGAGGCATGGCCAGACCCATGTGACAAGCCCCCCACCCCCACCCCCCTCCTTCCTTCTCCAGCCCTGTGGAAAGGACGGAATCTGATGGAATCGAACCCACGACCTCCCATCCGGGTGTCCGCGACGTAAACCACTTCACCACGGCGGCTGCTTTTACTAACAATTTTACGAAATTCCAATGTCTGACACAGGACAGTTGACATGACACATTCTACCATAACATTACCACATGACATCACATAATATTCATCATATTGCATGACATCCATGACATGGCATGAAACCCATACATGGCACGACGTCCTCTTTCATTAAAACAATGACTTTCCCTGTGGAGGGGTAGGCAAAAAATGGCAGTGTGAAACAAGACGTTAAACTGTACTCACCAATCCCTTCATTAGAAGCACATGAAGGTACTCGAATTATGCGTTGAATTTCCTGCCTGAAGTTGACTCTCTCGTTCTCTCTCTCTCTCTCTCTCTCTCTCTCTCTCTCTCTCTCTCTCTCTCTCTCTCTCTCTCTCTCTCTCTCTCTGTGTGTGTGTGTGTGCGCGCGCGCGTGAGTGAGTTGTGTGTGTGTGTGTGTGTGTGTGTGTGTACGTGCGCGCGCGCGCGCAAGTGTGTGTGATTCTAGAATCGTG
>JADBJO010020520.1:27500-31167 GCA_016801955.1 Conus betulinus
GACCAGTGTATTTATGAAACGCAATGGTCTGCTAAATATCAAGACAAAAAACCCCTGGGGTAGATTACTCTCATTGATGCAAAGAAACTGCGCGCATCTTACCATGAAAATCATTCCTCCCAACTGTGGCTCACTTATATATTTTCTGCATTACTGTCCCTGGAGTGACCGGCCTTACTTTGTTGGTCAATTCAACTGGCAATTTCTCTTTCAGAAATTTAAGAGTGGAGAAGATGAGAAGTGTGTGTGTGTGTGTGTGTGGGGGGGGGGGGGGGGGGGGGGGGGGGATGGGGGGGGTGGGGGGGGTGGGGGGGAATGGGGGGGGGGGTGGAATCTTGAACACAACAACAACGGGCTGAAAATACTGGCGAAAAATCCTTATGAAGACGAAAAGCTTAAGGCGATTTCCACTATGTTTCCCTTGACATGTTTGTAGAAATCTCCATTAAAAGCAGAAAATATCAGTCGTATTAAAGATATACAGGTATGGTACTCTATACAATGAAACGAGAAACCGTAGGGATAGAAGATTTTATCAGGTTTGAAATTGACGTTGAGTTTCTGCTCAGAACAACCCGGAACACGACTCGCTGCAAGTTGTATGTATACGGCAGACAAGTAGATACAAAAAAAAGAGACGAAAATCGAAAGAAATCGCAAGAGAGCCAACACAGTAAAGAGAAGGAGCTGTCCGCATTCAGAGATGCCGATAACTGTCTGACACATTTCTTGTAACTGGAGTAACAAAAAGAACGAGAATAATACTGACGATACTCTGGTATAATTATTTCACTGATAATAAGACCAACACAGACATGCTGACAGTCATGGAAGCATACTGTCACGGATACGTCGGTGCATGTGTCTGACTGACTCACAGAAATTCGGATCCGTGTACGATTTTTACCTCACATACACCCACACATTCGAAATTGGACAGCCAGGCAACAAGTCAACGTTTCCTTTCTTATGCTGCCTGGGCTATCAAAAAACACAAATACACAAAAACACAACAATATAAACAATATCGAAGCAGCAAAATTACGTACGCCGTAACCGTACGCATACAATTCATGAGATATATACTACTCAAAAGAATTTAAGGGCCACACAGTTCATCACTCCCCAATAATAACTCATAAGTCCGACAGCTGAAATCAACCAACAAACATTTAATTCAATCATTTGATCATCGATTGGGACACAATTTCACCAAGAAGTGCAAATCAATTATCGCGAAAATTTCATTGACATGGACACACCCCCAGTTTGCAATTCAGAACAACCAACTGTCAGAATGTCAAGAGTCATTATCGTGTGTGACCGCCATTGGCGTTGATGCAGTCAAGGCAGCGCTGTCTCATGGACCTGATCAAAGTCTGGAGGGTGTTCTGGGGGATCGCCTGCCACTCCTGCTCCAGATTCCTGAACAGGACGTCGAGATTGTGTGCAGGAGGGTGGTTGTTGCGTATACGACGGCCCCAGAACATCCCAAAGATGTTCAATGGGGTTCAGATCGGGTGAGTGGGTAGGCCAGTCCTTCCTGGTGACTTACTGCTGCTGGGAGAAAGTTCTGTTACGACCCGAGCTCTGTGCGGCCTGGCGTTATCGTCCTGTAGTATGGCTCCTGGTCCCATGGCCTGCAAAGCTGGTACAGCGACTGGCTCCAGAATGTCGTCCCTGTAGGCTATGCCGGTCAGGTAGCCTTGGACACGGTGCAGGGGTGTTCTGTGATGAAGACTGAAAGCCACCCCACACACCATCAGGGACCCACCACCATAGCCCAAGCCAGACGAGCAGCCGGTGAGCTCTGGTCAGTGGAGGTCGCACTGCTCGACGGCTTGACCGCATGTTGACTTCACGCAGGCGGTTGCGAACCGTCTGGTCGCTGACAAGGACGTTGCTGGCTGCTCTCAGCTGCCCCCTGTGCACGTTGGCGGTGGCGGTTCTATTGCGTAGTGCCGCCAGGGTGATGAAGCGATCCTGTCGTCCGTTGGTCGCTCTGGGACGTCCAGGTCTGTGTGCTTCTTGAACTCTCCCATAGTTATTGTAACGGTCTCTCAGTCTTTGAATGACAGAAAGTGTTACTCTAAAGTCGTCTGCCAAACTTCTCGGACTGCCACGCCTTCTTGAAGCCAGGCCACAGCCATCCCTCTCTCAGCGTCACTAAGTTTGCGTCTTGGTGGCATGTTTGAACCCCCCCCCCCCCCCCCCCCCCCCCCCCCCCCCCCCCAGAGGCAGCCTTTCATAAAGCCCTGGTCAGCGAATCAGGTTGACAAGGGGAGGTGAGTGATCGTTCATGAGGGCTGCACGCGTCAGCATCAGTCTCTTGTTATTATACTTAATTTGTATAATAATTATTTGTTAAAGAAGGTTTTTGTACAAATTAGTGTGTGGCTCTCGGTGAGACGAACCGTCAGTATGACTTTAAAGTAATTTTAATGTGAGACTAAAACCTCAGCGGCGAAGAGAGTGTTTCGTCATTGCAAGCAGGCAGCGCTTCAGTGTAAACAACATGGCGGAACAGTGTATTGGAGAAAGGGATGTACATAAGCGGTCACTGTGCTGAAACTATTCAATTGCTTTGGATTATGGTGCTTTATGTGCTTCGTGGGATTCCTGATCGCTCTTCGAAGATATGAGCAACATTGGTGCTTGGTTGCTTAAGAAACAAAAAAGGGTATTTCGTCTACCTCTGACGAAAGTGACACCAGTTTAAGTGAAAAACAGGATAGGAAAAGAGCGAATACAACATAAATTGAGACAAAAATACTACAGAGATGGCTTTCCAAGAAGCATTGAGCAGTGTAAATGCAAAATTACAGGAGGCGATAGACACCATCAACGAAAAAACTGTCGTCTCTGTCGACGACGAAGAAAGACGCGGAAGAATAAGGGGTGAATTAAAAAACCTTACAAATACATTTAAAGAAAAAAATAGGCAAGATCGAAGGACGTTTGTTAGATATTGAGTGCAATGCACAGAAATTAGACACAGAAGTTGCACAAGAAAAAAAAGAAGAGCGAACACACAAAGGATACAGTCAAACACTTGGATATCCGTTTAAGACAGTGTGAGAGAGAACAGAACGATTTACAACAATACTCAAGAAGGTGGAATCTCAGAGTTTCCGTGTGCCTGAACAGCAAAAACGAAACTGCAGACGACTGTGTCGAAAAGGTAGTGCGCATCTTCACCGACAGTGTGGGGGTGAAAGACGACCAAGGAGGAGGAGGTGGAGGTGGCACACCATACAGGACAGAGGAGCGGCGCCCGAGCCAGACCCATCCTGGTCCGCTTCTTTGACAGATGCAAGAGAGACGAAATTCTTCGGAATCGTCGCAGACTAAAGAATAAAAGGTGTTGTGATTGGGGAGGACCTCACTCACATGAACTATCAAGTACTGAAATGTGCAATGGATCACTCCTTGACAATGTCGGCTTGGAGCGTAAATGGAAAACTTTTTGCGAAAGTGAAAAATGGACGTGTAGTGAAACTGACAATCCACAGTGATCTTGACGAAGTCTTCAAACGAGCGATGAAGCCAGGTGACATGAGCCTTGAAGACATGGACTCCTAAAAACATTGAAAAGACAGGGAAGTGACTTCGTTTGTTTTTCCCCCTCCTCTCATTATGTTTACTTGACTATTTTTTTCCAAAACAA
>JADBJO010020521.1:0-2500 GCA_016801955.1 Conus betulinus
TTTCTTTCTCGTCCCTCTCTCTTTCTTTCTTTCTTCTCTTTCTTTCCTCTCTTCCCCCCTCTCTCTCCTCATCTCCTTCTCGGCATCTCGCCGATCTCCTCTCCCCCTCGCTCTCTCTCTCGCTCTCGTCTCTCTCTCCCTCTCTCTCCTCCTCCTCTCTCTCGTCGTTTCTCTCTCTCCCCCCCCTCTCTGCATCTATCTCTCTCTCACTCCTCACCTCCCTTCCCTCTTTTCTCTTAAGAAGGGAGTAGAAGACACCCTGTCCCCCTCCTCTCTGTCTTTCCGTGACACCCCCTTGGTCTCCCACACTTTTCTCAGTTTCTCCCCCCCCCCCCCCTTCCCCCACCCGCCCCCGCGTTCCTCATAAACGTCATTCAGGACACATTCTCTCACGACATTTCTCTCTCCTTCCTCTTTGCTTCCATTGAATAAGGACACTCTCTCTCTCCGCCCCCCCCCCCACACACACACTCCCTACCGGCCCTTTGCCCCTCATAAAACTCAGGAACACCTCTTTTTTCCACACTTGGCCTTACCCCCCACCCCCTTTCCTTAATGAAGTCAGACACATTCTCCCACCACCCTCTTCCTCCTCATCCCCCCCCCTGGGGGGTTTTTTTTCCTGATGATATCAATGACATTTCCTGCCTCCAAACTGCCCCCACCCCTCCCCGTCCTTCCACGCCCTCCCCCATCGGGCGCCCCACGTCCTATCGGTTCCAGAAAAGTTTGAAGCGTCTACGTCATTATTTCTCCCCCCCCACCCCCCCCCCCCCCCACATATACGTGCCTGCACGGTTGCCAAGTACCTTGGCCTTCTTCCATACCCGCCCACCCCCGCCTCTCGCCGCTCCCATCCTCCCACCCCCACCCTCAAAGCCACAACCCTAAACGCCCCGCGCTTTCATCATTTCCTGATGAGTTCGTCGGAACCCTTTCTCTCTACAATACCCCCCCACACCCACCACCACCCCCGTTTCTCTACTTCATCTTTGGCTTACCAAGGTCAGACCATAACGAAAGAGTGTTTCCTAAATGGGGGAAGGAGAGCTTTCCTCTCACGGATGAAAACCCAAACATGCGGAAGAAGGTGCGGTGCATACGAGGACGAGAGATGAGTAGAGAGAGTATAGAGAGAGAGTAGAAGACATCGAGGCGAATACCAGAGTCGACTTGAACACGACGAGAGAGAGATACAGAGCCTCTACAGAGAGGAGAGAGAGAGAGAGGACAGAGACAGAGATAGAGACAGAGAGCAGAGTAGAGAGGAGAGTAAACCCCTCGATATATTTCACAGTTGTCTTCTTCTCCTAGCTTAAATGAAGGTGTCAGGACACTCACGTGTCCTGTGCCTGATGACGGTGTGTCAAATTCGTCATCGACTCTGGTTCCCAGACCCTCGTCGGTTTGGGCCACAACTGGCAGAGAGTGGAACACAGAAAAAAAAGGAATGAGAAAAAAAAAAAAAAAAGGAAAAATAGGAGGGTGTGGTTGTTGGTGATTGGATAATAGGTTAATTCGTTTCGTTGAGTTCGGGATGTAAAGATAGAGAGAGACAAGACAGATTTTGTTTGTTCACTCTCTTCTTCTTCTTCTTCTTCTTTTCTTCTTATTCTTCTTCTTTCTTCTTCTTCTCTTTTTCGACCTTTCCTGTTTCGCTCTGTCGTGTTCCGCTTTGTTTAAAAGATAAGAGTGCTAAATCTGCAGCCTGTTTGATTTTGCAAAACTTGTCTTCTTCTTTCTTCTTCTTCTTCTTCTTCTTCTTCTTCTCTTCTCTTTCGTTCTGTCGTGTTTCCGCATTTTGTTTAAAAAGATAAGCGTGCTAAATCTGCTGCCAGTAGAATAATTTCCCAAGGCTCTCTTCTTCTTCTTCTTCTTCTTTTCTTCTTCTTCTTCTCTTCTCTTCTCTCCTTCTCCTCCTCCTCCTCCTCCCTCGTCCTCCCCTCCTCCTCCTCCTCCTCCTCCTCCTCCATCCTCCTTCTTCTTCTCTTCTCTTCCACTAACTCCACGGAGACTGACTGGGGGCACCACATTAAAGAACAGTGCACCAGATCCCATCACCACCTGTGTCGGTTGTGTGCCAAAGCCTGCGTCTCCGTGAAATGTTCAAGCCTTGTTCTTACCCACTCTGCAGTGTTGTCAGTCCATTTGTCTTCCCTTCCGCCTCCCTCCTGAATACTGCCGTTAAAGGACTGATCTAGCAAGGCGGGGTAGGATCTTGGATCAGCTGCTGCCACCATCCCCTGTCCGTACTGTGATGGATCTTTCCGGGCGCAGGTCGGCCTGACCAGCCATCTACGCACTCACCCCCGATCCCAGGATGACTAGATGGACTTCGTCGTCTCGACGGACAACAAACAGGATCTTGTTACAAAGCCATTCCAATGTGCTTTTCCTTTCCTACCTGATGTGTGGAACAGATTCTAGTCTCTGACGCTGGAACGTTAGGTCGTTATTAGATTTGGTGTCGTGGCTGGTCATCAATTTCATCTTCTCGACG
>JADBJO010020521.1:7500-10000 GCA_016801955.1 Conus betulinus
GCCTGAATGATTAACATCGTACATGTCTCATACCTCTTTTGTAATTATTGTTTAATTCCTTTTTATGTGTTTATTTTTCTTTCTTTCCACCTGAAATATTGCTTGCAGCTATTTAACCCTATGCGCCCTGTCCAGTTTACTAGAGAAGGGCACGCCCAGCCTGAAGTTTTTAAGAGTTAACAGCAAAATTTATGGTTACCCAAATGAAACACACACACACACACACACACACACACACACACACACACATATATATATATTATATATATATATATATATATATATATATATATATATATATATATATATATATGTATGTATGTATGTATGTATGTATGTATGTATATGCCAGAAACTACTGGATGAAACTTGTTGAAAATTTGCATACTGGCTGATGGGTAGATGTGTTATTTCACGCCAAAATTTCAGACTCTCTTGTGAATATTTTGCAAGTGATTTTTTTTTTAAACAATGAAGTTTTGGTTAAAAGAAAACACTTTGAGTCATCACACATGTTCACAATCATTTGCGTGGCATTCGGCGGCTTCGTCAACATGTGGACTCGCGATCGACGAAGTTTGAGAAGTTTCACCATCTCCCGACTCGAAATCAGCCACTTCGGGGTCGAAATCGGAGTCATCGTCGTCGGGGAAGACCTTATCTATGACTTTTCCAACAGTGTATCGTACTCGTTTGCTCATTTTGGCTTTTAAAACGACAAAAAAAAAGAGACCACGCGTAAAACTGCTCAGAAGCAGCGCTCCAACCGCATGAAATCACTGGGAAGGAATGCACGATAGAGTAACCTCCCCTTCCTCATGAATATGAATGTGATTAGAAGTGAAAATAAGTGAGTATCGCCGACCGACAATTTGTCGGCTGTAGGCGCTGAGAGGGGGCGAGTCTCGGCCGGCAATCTGCCGGTCGCAGGGTTGAATGAGTTAAGGTAGTCATGTTCTGATATTGTTTATCCCAACAAACAGTTTGTAGTGTAGCGTCTAGGCATGCGCTGCCCCAGTGTGCCAACAGTTACAGGAGCAGGCGAAAATGTGTATGGTCGACCGGTGGCCACTCGGCGGAGGAAACCTCGCGTCGCTGCCGAGTCACTTCGATCAGTATTACCTGCTGTGATTCCAGACAAGTGTGGGCGAAAACGGAGGGGAGTGGGGGGGGAGAGGGCGAGGAAGGGGGGGGGGGGGGCGAGGGGGAGGTACTGCTAGACCATTTTTAGTGCTGTTAGCTGAATTTTTTTTTTTTTTTTTTTTTTTTTTTTTTTTTTTACCTCTTTGGCTGTCATGGGGTTGGCATTTTGCGAAGAAACTGTTAGAAACAGGAAGTGTGTGTGTGTGTGTGTGTGTGTGTGTGTTGTGTGTGTGTGTGTGTGTGTGTGTGTGAGTGTGTGTGTGTGTGTGTGTGTGTGCGTGCGTGCGTGCGTGCGTGCGTGTGTGTGTGTGTGTGTGTGTGGTGTGTGTGTGTGTGTGTGTGTGTGTGAAATAATAAATGAATGAATAAATATATACATAAACAAACAAATAAATAAATGAAAACTTAAAGTGATTGATCAATCATTCAATCAGTCAATTAGTCAGCACTCAACTGATCAATCCATCAATCTATCAGTTGGTTAAGTTATCATTCATTAATTATTCAAATAACCAAACATTTTTCATTCAGTCCATTCATCAATCAATCAACCAATGAATCAAGGAATCAATGAAAGAATGAACTGGTCAATCAATCAAACAATCCGACAGTCTATCAGTCAATGAAGTTATGAATCAATGTATGAATGAATGCTTGCTTGCTGGCTTGCTTGATTGGTTGATGGATTAATGAATGAATGATTAATATGTAATTGGTTAAGTAAGTAATCAACTCAAGCCCCCCAACACACACACACACACACACACACACACACACACACACACACACTCACACTCACTCACACACTCTCTCTCTCACACACACACACACACACACACACACACACACACACACACACACACACATATATATATATATATATATATATATATATATATATATATATATATGTGTGTGTGTGTGTGTGTGTGTGTGTGTGTGTGCATATATACCTATGCAACTGTTTACGTGCACCCCCCCCACCCTCCAAGTAAGTAACAGTTTTTTACTGCGTTTTTTATTTTGCAGCTTAATAATCTAACATTCACATTTTGTCTATTTTCATTGAAGAGAGAGAGAGAGAGAGAGAGAGAGAGAGAGAGAGAGATAGAGAGAGTGCGTGCGTGCGTGCGTGCGTGCGTGCGTGCGTGCGTGCGTGTGTGTGATGCTATTGAAACTCAAACTGCATGAAATATGCATCTAATTTTTCAAGTAATGTCTCTGAGTGTTGTGACAGTTGAGTCCTTTGAACAAAATCTATTTTGAAATCATTTTGTCCTTTCCGAACTGAACGTTTTGAAGAACCCAGCCAATCACTAACATTGTTTTCGAACGACGATCTATACTATTTTATGAT
>JADBJO010020522.1:5000-12500 GCA_016801955.1 Conus betulinus
ACACACGGCTAAAGCAAAGGATGTGTGCGTGTGGGTGGTAGGAGAAGGGGAGGGGTGGGGGGTGGGGTGAGGGAGGAGTTGAAGATGAAGAAAGTCTGGGAACATGAAGGATGAAAAAGTGGTGCGGATCGAGAGGGGAGACAAGTTGAGAAGAGAGAGAAAAAAAAAAAAAAAAGAAGAGATGATGGGACAACAAAATCCTTTGGGAAAAAAAAACAAATGAAAAGAAGGATGGACAAAAAGAAAGGAAGGAGAATGAAGGACGGAAAGACAGACGTAAAGAAGAAAAGAAAGCAAAGAAAGAAAGAAAACGGAAAAGACACCTGCCAACAATGGTGTCACGAACAGGTCAAGATAGGGAAGAGAAATAATGGCAAAAGTAAAAAAAAAAAAAAAAACGTGCGTTGGGAACACATAAAAGAAATAAACCAATATATTGAACGAAAAAAAAAAAAAGAAAGTAGAAAAGCGGGAACTTGAGGATACAAGAAGGAATGAGTGAAGAGAAAGCGGGGGTAAAATGACTGAATGAAAGACGGGATGAAAAGAAACAAAAAGGAAAGGAAAAACGCATATAGAGAGAGAGAGAGAAGAGAGAGAGCATAGACGGAGAGAGAGAGAAAAAACTGGAGAAGAAAAGAAAGAAAACCGAAAGAGCGGAACTGGGCTGACTTTCTACGTCACTTGATGCAATGGAGGGGGCGGGGGGTGAACGCCTAAGGGTAGGGCGGGTAAGTAATGAGATGGAGAGAATGGGGAATGGGGGAGGGCAGAGGGAACGGCCGGAGGGGAGCGAAACGTTGTGGTAAAAAGAAGAAAAAGATACACACACGAAGGTGCAGACAGGACCGAGAAGTACTGTCCTCAACTACCAAACACACCAGCTTGGGGAAATCCTGCACCAGCGCTTGGAAACCGGCGTTGTGCTCACATAGGGTGCAGACCCGCACAGGGCATTCCATTAACACGTCAAGGGACATAATTGTAATGGTCACTGGATTTGACACGACGGAACCTCCACGGGAGCGTTCCCATGGGTGTACCAGCCCGTATTTCATCACTCCAGTCATCCAAACTAACACTGTCATTGGCAAAAACAAAAACAATCAAAGGAAAACAAACAAAACAAAAAAACACACACACACACACACAACACAACACACACACACACACACACACACACACACACACATACACATATATAGTATATATATATATATATATATATATATATATATATATATATATATATATTCTTTGACGATCACAGTTATATCCCTGCTTCGCTTTGTACATCGGTATAGAAAATCGTCCTGGGCGATGTTCTGTAATGAGGTGACATTTCTTACACCAACGTTTGCGTAGAATCGCACCGGGCGACATTTTGTACCGGGTGACATTTGCACCGGGGTGACAAGTTTGTATTGTGGCAGCAATTTGTGCCTCAACACCAGCCATCACTAGGATTCCCCAGCGATTCTCCTCATGCGTCAGGCTGACATCTGAAGACTTGTTATACCAGTCTTCATTGGAGAAATGGACGGGGAGGTCGCCACGAGCACAGGGTAGGAAGGGTTAAAGGTCAGAACAGACATGTTCCCCAAAACAAATCAGGGGAAGATAATTACACCTGTCCTGTGAAACAGAGTTGTCTTTCCTCAGTTTATGGATCAAACAAACAGATGTACAAAATCCATTTTCTGATTTGAAAACGCGTGCTAGAATAACGATCGGAATATCCTCTGTCTGCGTCACAGTCGTAGTTTCACACTCAGTATTGGCATTTCTCTCTCTGAGAGAACTTTTAAGCTGACTGGGGGGGGAGGGGAGGGTGGGGGGGGGGGGGGGGGGGGGGGGGGGGGGATTGCTTTGGCTGTATTCGCCAGCGGTATTTGTCCAAATGAAAACGGCGGGTTCACACTCGCTAAACGCGGACTCTCACAGCACAGTTAACACAGATTACCTCCCTTGCACATTTCCAAGAGGTCAAAGTCCTGGAATTCATCCCAGAGCCCCACACTTCCATTTTATTCAGAGGTCACAGACTTTCATTCCATTCAGAGGTCACAGACTTTCATTCCTTTCAGAGGCCACAGACTTTCATTCCTTTCAGAGGCCACAGACTTTCATTCCATTCAGAGGCCACAGACTTTCATTCCACTCAGAGGTCACAGAGTTTCATTTCATCCAGATCCCCAAGCTTCCATTGCATTCCGAGGTCACAGGTGTCAGTGTTTCATTGGGGGGATGGCAGACATCAATTCATTCACGGCCACAGACTTCAGCTCATCTCTGAAATCATTCCACATGTCATCTGGGGTCCTCCATCTCCACAGGGCGACCTTTCCTGGGGTTACAGCAGGCGACCTTTCCTCCATCTGCACAGACTGACTGGGTGAGTTTCTACAGTCCTCACTGGATGAGTTTCTCCTGGGGTTACAGCAGGCGACCTTTCCTCCATCTCCACAGACTGACTGGGTGAGTTTCCTTAAGCTACCCCATCTTCACACACCTCGTTCTTCCTTTTTTCTTCGTCGTCATCGTCGTTATCGTCATCGTCTATGGCAGAGAACTCCACACACTTTTCTCCTTCCTGATTTCTCGTGTTTCCCCTTATCATCGTCGTCGTCTTTGTCGTCGTCGTCGTCGTCTTTGTCGTCGTCGTCGTCGTCGTCGTCGTCGTCATCATCATCATCATCGATCGTCGTCGTCGTCTTCGTCGTCCTTGTTGTCATTATCATTATATACCTCTTGGAACTCCGCCTCCTCTTCCTCCTGATCGCTTTCTCCGTATCCTTTGTGTTCTCACTTCGCTCTTGTTTGTCTTTCGCTTCTCTTTTTGTCTCCTCTCTCTTCTTCTTCTTTCCTCATCCTTTATTCTCGTTCTTCCCTTTCATTTTTCTTCTTCTTCTTCTTCTTCTTCTTCTTCTTCTTCTTTCTTCTCTCTTCTCTCCTCTTCTTCTTCTTCTCCTCACAGAAGCAGCTGCTTCTCCTGCTGCTGTTCTCTTCCTACTCCCTTCTCCTCCTGCTTCATGTCTTTCTTCTCCTCCTTCTTCCAGTTCTTCTTCTTCCTTCTTCCTCAACCTTCTCCTCCTTCTTCCTTCACCTTCTCCTCCTCCTTCTCCTCCCTCTTACTTTCGTCTACCTCCTTCTCCTCCTCTTCCTCATCTGCTTCCCCTTCTTTCTTCTTCTTTTCTGCCCCCTTCTCTTTTTCGTCTTCCCATCCTTCCTTCTGATCCATGTACCCCCCCTCCACCTTCACCTCTTTCTTCTTTTCCTTCCTCTTCTTCTTCTCTTCTTCTTCTTCCTCTTCTTCTTCTCCTCCACAGCTTCTTCTTGTCTCAGAAGCAGCTGAAATCTGTCAAGACGTTTTTCAGTTTCTCCTTTGTTTTCGCCTCAAAATAACAAATGAAGTTTTCAAAATTTCCTGTCCGTAATCCGCACAGAAAAGAACAAACAGGCACACAAGCAAAACCCATGCATGTAACATCAAGACAGAAATAGAAACGAAAGCTTCTAACTTGAAGCCTTAATCAGGTTAAAAGAAATAAAATATGAACAAAAATGTTAATAAAAGAAAAGAACGAAATCACTGTGGTTGAGGCGCTCAGCTAACACTGTTTTGACGTAATCAAGGACGACAATATCAAATAGTCAAGAAATGTTAATAACAACTGCAAACAAATGGCTGTCGTTGGCATGTATTACATAAACGTCAACAGTCTGTTGGCGTTATTAACCAGAATTCATGCTTTAAAGCTCACAGGCCTTGTCAAATCACCTGCAGATTTCAAGTCTGGAATGGTGCCAGAAATAACCAGTGGGGCAAACAAACATACAGTAGCAGCAGCAGCACCAACAACAATAGCAACAACAACAACATTAACAACACCCCAAAAAACCAACAGCACACAGCTCTGTCTCCATGCTACAGAGGTGGTGAGTTGAGTGTACTCGACAATTAATTACACAGCATAGGAAACTAACGAAATGAAAATGTAGCAGCCAAGCATAATAACTAGTTGTGCCTAAAGTGAACTGCCTTAGTGTTTACATTCATAGCATGACTGTATCTTTCTTAAAATGTAGGAGTTTCAACAAGGTGTGCAGTAGTAGTATAGTAGTAGCAGCAGCAGCAGCAGCAGCAGCAGCAGCAGCAGCAGCAGTAGTAGTAGTAGTAGCAGCAGCAGCAGTAGTAGTAGCAGTAGTAGTGGTAGAAGTACTACTTCAGTTTTACGTCTGTTCACATATGTGATATTAGACGAAGAAGAGAGAGAAGAGAGAGCGAGAGAGAGACCAGAGAGAGAGAGAGGGGGGAGCTCAGAGAGAGAGAGAGAGTAAGAGAGAGAGAGAGAGAGAGAGAGAGAGATGCATACATGGTCTTTAACTATGTAAGTGTATGCATAATGTGGTTATACCAAGTGCATACGAATGCCCCTCTAAGCATCCCTACAACGTACCTGCAATAATCTTAAAAGTAAATGCTTAACTGGACTACAAATTACAGAAAAAAACAACATCTCCAGGCAACTTTTAAATCTGAAAAGACATCACACAAAGACATGCATGATAATGGTGATAAATAAGCTTGAAGAGGTAAACAGTCAAACAGCAGATGCTCGCTGGTTATTCTTCGTTCTCCACAAATAATTTTGCTTCGTTTGTACAAAAGTTTATACGACATTGAAATGAATGTTCTGTGTTGGTACTATATTTTTCACTTGTAAGTGAGGAATGCTGTTTACATGTACTTAATTGATTAAATGAGTGTTTTTATGACCACACACCAAGCAACGTGTGTGTGTGTGTGTGTGTGTGTGTGTGTGTGTGTGTGTGGTGTGTGTGTAGTAGTGCGTTGCGTGCGTGCGTGCGTGCGTGCGTGCGTGCGTGCGTGCGTGCGTGCGTGCGTGTGTGTGTGTGTGTGTGTGTGTGTGTGTTGTGTGTGTGTGTGTGTGTGTGTGAAGAAAAACGAGCTTTGGGTTTTAGAGTCCATTTTGTTTCGAAGATTTTACAATTTCCTGATCCCTTTGATCATCATCATCATCATCATCATCATTGATCATCATCATCATCATCATGTCGTCTTGGTCGTCGTCTTGGTCGTCGTCGTGGTTGGTCGTAAGTCGTCATCATCATCATCCTCTTCTTCTCTCTTCTTCTTCTTCTCTTCTTCTCTTTCTTCTTCTTCTCTTCTTCTTCTTCTCTTCTTCTTCTTCTTCTTAAATGCTCATCTCTTCTTCTTCAAATTTAAGAAAAAACAACACATTGAAGGCAAAACTTTAAATCTGAAAAGACATCACACAAAGACATGCCTGATAATGGTGGTAAATAAGCTTGAAGAGGTAAACAGTCAAACAGCAGATGCTCGCTGGTTATTCTTCGTTCTCCACAAATACATTTTGCTTCGTTTGTAATTTAGTTTATAAGACATTGAAGAATATTCAAGAAGAAGAAGAAGAAGAAGAAGAAGAAGAGAGATGATGATGATGATGATGATGATGATGATTGTCAGTATCATTGTTGTTATTACTATCATTATCATCATTATTATTATCATTGACATTATTATTATCATGATCACTATTATCATCATCATCACCATCACTATCATTGTTATTATTATTGTTAGTAGTAGTAGTAGTAGTAGTAGTAGTAGTAGTAGTAGTAGTAGTTATATTATTATATATTATTATTATTATTATTATCATCGTCATCATCATCATCATCATCATCATAATCATCATCATCATCATTCGCATCATCATCATCGTCATTATTATAATTATCATTATTATTGTTATCATCATTATTGTTATAATAATAATTATTATACTTTTATTATTACTATTTTCTATCATTAATGTCATTATTACTATCACTTATCATTATTATTGTGTTGCTGCTGCTGCTGTTGTTGTTGTTATGGGGGAGTTCGGGGAGATGAAGCAGAAAAGAACAGCAGGAAAGAAAGGGGGAAAAACATGAACAGGAGAGATGATGAGAATGAATATTCATACACATGACAACAAATCTGCCAGGACATTTTGTGTTCCAGGCACTGGTTCAATAGTAAATTTGAATTCCTGCAATGCCAATGAAATCAAGAAAAAGCAAAAGAGGCCCTCAGACAGCACCCTAGTGGTCACTGTCTCCCGTGAAACAGGAGTCGTGGAAAAAATGATACACAATATACACAACACTACAGTAATAATAGAAAATAATAAACAATCAATCAATAAATGCACAATCACCCAAATTATACACAATATACACAACACTATAGTAATAATAGAAAATAATAAACAGTCAATCAATAAATGCACAATCACCCAAACCGAAAGAAAATATCACAACACAAAACTAAAACAAAACAAAAAAAATAGATAATCAAAATAAAATATCTTTAGGAGGAATTTTCCCAACACTTGTCAACCTCTGTCCTGTTGCAGGAGGCAAGGTCGGTTTGAACTCTGGGAAGAGGGGACTATTTGAAAGGAAACGATAGGACAGAGAAAGAAACAACAACAACAACACATAAACCTAATAAGGAGCGATCACGGCTGCTCCCACTCTTTGAACTAATCGCTCAATGTAGCGAGAAGCGGTGGGACTCACCGATCGGGGGGAAAAGGACAAAATAGGGATGGTCACAGCTGCTCCCACTCTTGAACTAGTCGCTCAAGGTAGCGAAAAGCGGTGGGGCTCACCGATCGGGGGGGGAAAACAAATTAGGGACAAACAAACAAGCAAACAAAACACTAGCAAAACAGTCAGAAAGCAGAGAGAAGTCCTCACTCGCAGCGAAAACAAATTCACACTCACACACACAAATAAAAAAGAAAACAAATGCAAACATTATACGCAATGAATAATTAAACTAATTTCTTTTTTTCCTTCCCTCGTGCCCTTGGGGGTACAAATCAAAATCGTTTTCTTTTTTTTCCGATGAAAATATCTCTCTCTCTTTTTTCCAGGCCCCCGAGGGCACAAATAGAAATCTTTCTTTTTTTTCCAGGGGGGGGGGGGAACAAAAAACAATGCTAGCTACGTCGGGTCACCACTATCACACTGTCACTCTTGCACACACACGCATTCATGGCAGCATTTACTCCATACGCAAACGCAATCCCTCCAGTCAACCAAAAGGCGCACTACAGAATGTTTTTTCTTCCCTCCCCCCCCCCCCCCCCCCTCTTCTCCGTGGAAAACACTGCTTTACATGAATTGAACAATTCCAACAATGTTCATCACACACCAGTAGTTCATCAAATAAATTTCAATCATGTTTCTCTCTCTCTCTTCACACTGAGAGATAAATCAAGTTACGAACTGATATGAATAAAGTATTGCTAGATAACTCCTTCTTGCCGGAGAAAGAATACACACATCCTCCAAGAATATAAAGTCATGGCCTTTTACACAACATTGGCGCATTGGCGAATAAGATCCAGACCAGGCCTTACTTGCATCAGAAACAGCGCCTGTCCCATACCATCATGA
>JADBJO010020522.1:20000-31166 GCA_016801955.1 Conus betulinus
CAAACTCAACTCAAAATACTTTAACTGCAAAGGCCACCGACCTACCTGCAATGAGGTCAAGAACAAAAGTAGAACACACACGCGCTCGGCGCATATACTGAAATCATGAAAGAAAATATTTGCATCACAAATGTTCTCCCTGAAATTACTTTGGCGTTCATGTTTTAACTGATGACAGTTCCTCTTTTCGTTTTAGTGCTTTAAAAATGAACATAGCTAAAAGCGAGTTACAATTTCTTTTTTCCATTTTTTCAGTAAAAAAAAAAAGCAGCGATGACACTTGAAGAGAGAGACAGAGAGAGAGAAGAGAGAGAGAGAGAGAAAGAGAGAGAGAGAGAGCGAGAGAGAGAGAGAGGAGAGAGAGAGAGAGAGAGAGAGAGAGAGAGAGAGATGAGAGAGATGAGGAGAGAGAGCGAGGGGGAGAGAGGGGGAGAGACTCGAGAGAGAGCTCGAGAGAGAGAGAGAAGCTTGGGAGGAGGGGGGAGAAGGGGAGAGGGATGAAAGATTCTTTTTACTCGAGCACATCAGCTCAGGTACTGGTGAATAAGTTGTTCAAGTGCCTGCCATGCGATAAACTAATTCCATGCCATTCTTGTTATCCTTCCCTCCCTCCTCCTCTCTCTCTCTCTCTCTCTCTCTGGTTCTGGTTCTAGTCTTGCTACGTTGCAGTTGCCAAGTTGACTGTAAGAGCAACAGAGAGGGACGAGGAGGTGGTGGGAAAGGGAGGGGATGGGGGTGGTGGGGGGGGAGGGGTGAAGAGAGAGGCTGTGTTAAAGGATGCGCATCTTCCACTTTTGTGGTGAGCGTGTGGCAGCTCAGGTATTTTATCACAACCACCGCCACTCAGTCCCCCTTGAGACTGGTCCAACCAATCACTGTCACAGAGAGGGGGGGGGGGGGGGAGAAAGAGAGAGAGAGTGAGAGAGAGGAGAGAGGGGGGGGAGGAGAGGGGGAGAGAGAGAGGGGGAGAAGAAAGAGATAGAGTTTGGGGGGAGAAGAGAGAGAGAGAGAGAGAGGAGAGAGAGACAGAGAGAGAGAGAGAGAGAGAGAGAGAGAGAGGGAGAGAGAGATTCTAAATGCTATTGTGCTGCTGGCACTGTCTTGTGCATTTCTTTCCTTTTTTATTTGTGACGTCAGATGAACACGTATCTGTCGAAAACTGACTTGTGGCATTGGCACTATGCATTGAATTAACGTCACCGAGCCTATTGCGTGGTACGGTCCTTTGTATTTTGGCTCTCTCATCATGTTGTGTCATGGTCTGGGGACCTTGGATGGTGCTGCTCTTGTTTCCCTGTAGACCTTCCCACGATGCTTTAGAAGACGAATCTGAAAACGTAAAGAGTTTCTGTAAAACATCCGCCAAACATGAGCAAAACGAACCACAAGACAAAACACGACCTGTTTCGACCTCTTAGGTCTTCTTCAGACGAGATAAACAACACTCAGGACAACGAAAATGAAGAACGAGCTGTCAGTTCTCTTGTCAAATTCGGAGCAAGAAGGGCGTCAACCTTGGACGATGAAGTCATCAAAGCGCCTGAGAGGAGTTCAACGTTGGTCTGTTCTGCATCGTGTGTTGAAGCTGTGGCTGACAGTGGCTCGTCCTGACCTCTCAGCCACTGGCAATGCACACACGGTGCTCTGCTCTCGCCGCCCATGCTGACAGGTCTGGACTTGGAGGTTCTGGAGCATGGGGAGATAGAGCGCTGTTGTTTTTGACATAGCGTCCCCTTGAGTGAAGCTTGTGGTGTGATTTGGGATCGGCTTCCTCTTCTGGTCGTCTATGTGGGAGTTCATACAATCACAGTATACTCTCTCTCTCTCCCTCTCTCTCTCTCTCTCCCTCTCGTCTCTCTCCCTCTCTCTCTCTCTCACTCTCTCTCTCTCTCCCCTCTCTCTCTCTCTCTCTTTGTGCGCGTGCGTGCGTACGCATGCGCGCGCGCGTGTGTATATGTGCGCGTGTGTGTGCATGTGTCAGTGTGTACGCGCAAACGTCAAGTCAAGTCAAAATGATCTTTATTGAGGGTATACACGTGTGTGTATGTGTGTGTGTGTGTGTGTGTGTGTGTGTGTGTGTGTGTGTGTGTGTGTGTTGTGTGTGAATTCCCAGTCCCCTCCTGGCACCATTGTTACCACTCTCTGCTCATTGCGGCTCATTCACTCATAGCCACACTTAGTTCATTCACTCATAGCCACACTTAGTTCATTCACTCATAGCCACACTCAGTTCATTCACTCATAGCCACACTTAGTTCATTCACTCATAGCCACACTCAGCTATTCACTCATAGCCACACTCAGCTCATTCACTCATAGCCACACTCAGCTCATTCACTCATAGCCACACTCAGCGCCGTCGCTGTGCAATCTGAGCAACGAGTCACAAACGTGCGACGACTATCAAGTTGTCACGAGGCAACCTTCCACAGGAGACCCTGCCCTGCTGCTGAATCACCACAGTGGTGCCCGGGAGCCTACTCGGACCCGGCACACCGAGGGGACACCTTCCAAACCCTGTGTGGATGACACTGATTATTTCGTCAGGAAACCAAGCATCACCGAGTGTCCCTGTCTGGATCACGCTATTAGGTCCATCCAAGGGCAGCCCTCTGTGCATGTGCCGATGCCGACCACTGTGACCGTTAGGGCGTGGACATAGACAGGAAGGGGAACACTGCAGTGGAGGAAGTTGCGGAGGTGTTGGTCTGGTATGGACGGGGCTCTAGTCCATCATCGGTGTGTCTTTTGTGGAGTTCTGGTGTCGGGCCTGTGCAAGACACCACCAGGCGATGTCCCGGGGGTCCCATGAAGAAGCTGGCGCCTCTCTTCACCCCTCCCCCACCACCCTCTTCCCCTCCCTTTTCCCACATCTGTGCATGTACATCTATTCATCTGGGCTTCAAATATTCGCTGTAAACTGTACATGTTTGACTTTGGATATGTATGGCTGAATCAAGGTGTGGAAGGGATTAGCAAGTTTCTAAAAGCTTTCAGGGAAAGGTTAATTTGTTGCAGATGGCAAGACTGGAATTATCATATCAATAACAGTGACAGGTTTAGTGTGTACAGAACCTTCTGCACTGTCCCTGATGTTAAAACGTATTTGTTAGTCAATTTTTAGACAGATATTTAACGTTAATTTGATAAGATTTAGGCTTGGCATTTCCGAAATTGCAGTACATCATAATCGTTATAGAAAAAACAGTGAAAACGACTTAATATGTCCACTTTGTCAAAAAGAGAAAGAAAATGAGATGCATTTTGTTTTATGCTGTCCTGCTCTACATGACTTAAGAGCACAATACATACCGTCGAAATACTATAACACTCCAAGTCAGTTTAAATTAGTATTGCTCATGACGTGCACACTAGAGAAAACAGTTAGAAATTTGTCAATCTATATTTATAAGGCTTTAATAGCTACGTTCTATTCTCATTTTCTTAATATTACTGCTAAGTGTGTTATGAATGATGTCATTGTTTATGAATGCCAGATTGGACAAATGTTTATATCTATGCACCCCTACATGAGGGGCAATGGCCTAATCATGAAACTACAGTTGGACAGACCCATGCGCTCAGCCCCAATCCACCCTTAAAATAAACGACAGCCATCAAAATGCCCGTCCCCGACCCCCACCCCCCAGAATGTGGCCACAGCTCCTGATGCACGTGCACCCCGCTCTCCCAGTGACTGACTGGGCCCGCTCGGCCTTCCCCCGGGCCCGCGGGCATTAATGCAGTGTCATACCTGTGAGCCCCCCCCCCCCCCCCCCCCCCCCCCCCCCCCCCCCCCCGCCCAGACACTGTCACTGAGAATCGATGGCTTGTTGTCTGTAGTAGTCACCACCACTGGAATTCCTCAGCTTGCCTGACTGGACTAATGACCCCCCCTCCCCCCCCCCCCCCCCTCCCCCCCCCCCCACCTTACCACCCCCAGCTCCCCGATACTAATGACCACACCCCTTCCCCCCTCTGCAATCCACTCATTCCATCACCTTGACCCTGTCTTCTCCCTTCTTCACCTCCACCCTCCAAACTCCCACTAAGGTTGTATCTTTTTTTTTTTTTTTTTTTTTTTTTTGAATTTTTCCTTCTTTTAACTTGACGTGTGTACAGTCATGCCCAAATATGATAGTTTCGAACAGATGATGAATCAGCCAATGAGCCTCTCTCTCAGATTTATTCAGTATTCTTACTGGGCTGCTTGTTCATTTGTTAATCTATTAAGCTGTTTGTTACCCTTTTCTTTGTTAAACTTTTTGGAAAATCCGCATTATTTCATTCATTTTCAATTTGTGTGGAGTTTTTTCTAGTTCTTCTCCATGTAGAGTTTCATCATCCCCCCATCAATGTGACGACTATGGCATGGCAACAGAGAGAGTTGTTCATAACAAACTTGCATGGAACCAATAGAGACATGTGTAAAATATGACACGAAAGAAGGAAAGAAAACAAGGAAACAAACAAAACAAAACCCATTTCTTTCTGATAAATTCTACACACCCAAACCAATATACATTGAACTTCACCAAACGCATGAAACAGGACACCATCTGTGCAAGACAGACGGTGAAAATCAGGGGTGACCATCTCCACGATGTGAAGGGGCAGTACTATCAGATCTTGGTGCCAATCCATCATGGCGGCCAGGCTCACAGGGAGGATCACAGATCTGAACAGCAAGGTTACACAAACACTAGCAGTCCAGCTCTAGGATGGTTACACAAACACTAGCAGTCCAGCTTCTAGCATGGTTACACAAACACTAGCAGTCCAGTTCTAGCATGGTTACACAAACACTAGCAGTCCAGTTCTAGCATGGTTACACAAACACTAGCAGTCCAGCTCTAGCATGGTTACACAAACACTAGCAGTCCAGTTCTAGCATGGTTACACAAACACTAGCAGTCCAGTTCTAGCATGGTTACACAAACACTAGCAGTACAGTTCTACCAAGGTTACACAAACACTAGCAGTCCAGCTCTCTAACATGGTTACACAAACACTACCAGTCCAGCTCTAGCATGGTTACACAAACACTACCAGTCCAACTCTAGCATGGTTACACAAACACTATCAGTCCAGCTCTAGCATGGTTACACAAACACTCGCAGTCCAGCTCTAGCATGGTTACACAAACACTCGCAGCCCAGCTCTAGCATAGTTACACAAACACTAGCAGTCCAGTTTTTGGAATGTTTTTGTCAGGCTCAGACATAATGTTTCTTTTTTTATTTTTTTCTTTTCTTTCTTTTCTTTTTCTTTGCCTTTTTATTTTTTGTTTGTTTGTTTGTTTGTTTCTCCCCCCCCCCTTTTTTTTTTTCTTTGATAGCAGTAAACTGCCCTGACAAGGACACCCTCAGCTAACACTGTTTGCAAGTTTTTCGCCAATCATCGTACTCTGGTATCTACGTCATCTGTAGAACTGGCTGCTGTTTACAGCCTTTGTGACTGTTTTTCCCATGTGTTGGCCAGCATCCCCCCTGCAGCTGTCTGTTCCCTCCCCTGTCCCCAGGCTCTCTATTTCCCGGAGGATGCTGCCCGCTCAGGCTCGGTCCACCCCCCCCCTCATGCATGTTGTCTTACCCACATTCTCAGCTTAGACAACTCCCTTTCATAAAACATCTGCTCTGAATGTCCGCCTCCATATTTTATTCATCGGTGATGTATGGTTTGCCTCTGCTCATGTCTGACTGTCTGTCTATCTGTCTGTCTCTCTTTCTGCCTGTTTCTGTCTGTCTGTCTGTCTGTCTGTCTGTCTGTCTGTCTCTCTCTCTCTCTCTCTCTCTCTCTCTTCTCTCTCTCTCTCTCTCTCTCTCTCTCTGAAGACAGCAATCCTTGAACACTGACTTTTTTCTGATCTGATATGCGAAGTTGTGTATGTGTGTATTGTGTGTGGTGTGTGTGTGTGTGTGTGTGTGTGTGTGTGTGTGTGTGTGTGTGTGTGTGTGTGTGTGTGTGTGTGTGTGTGTGTGTGTGTGTGTGGGGGGGGGGGGGGGGGGATGCTCTGTTTACGTCAGATATCTTTGGGTAATTTCAATGGTCTTAGGTCATTTGGCTCAGTAGGAGTGGGGTAGAGAGAGTAGTATGGTGATTCTGCTACGGCATAGTTGTGCCAGTACACTTAAATGTTGCCTGTATACATTCCTCTTTACTGTCATGTCCTCATGGTGTTTGTGTTCAAGAGTTCCCGTTTCTAGGAGATGTTTTTCATTTAATCCTGCACAACAGATGCTCTGTTTGAAGCTGGCGGCCTAGCTGTCCGCAGCAGTCAATTCAGACCACACAGTAAACAAAGGGAATCACTTCTAGTTCCATTCGGGGATTGGCGGCTCCCTGCGTAATGCCCTCTGTCTACATCTTATTTTGAGAAAGCAGCTGCTGAAAATAGAAAACTGCACACAGCACCCAATATGAACAGACAACAGTATGATGTTGCAGAAACACCTGTGTCGCCGAACAATAGAAACATACCTGCCTGAATAGACACTGTGGGAGTGTTCTTCTCAAAAGAAAAGAAGTTCTCTCTCTGTGTGTGTGTGTGTGTGTGTGTGTGTGTGTGTGTGTGTGTGTGTGTGTGTGTGTGTGTGTGTGTGTGTGTGCGTGTGCGTGCGTTGGAGAGGAATAGGAAGAACGAGATGAGGTATTTCTACCAACTGGCATTGCTTTACTTTGCAATCTGTGCGGGTGTAGTGTACAATACGTGTGTGTGTGTGTGTGTGTGTGTGTGTGTGTGTGTGTGTGTGTGTGTGTGTGTGTGTGTGTGTGTGTGTGTGTGTGTGTGAGAGAGAGAGAGAGAGAGAGAGAGAGAGGGACAGAGACAGACAGGCACACACACACACACACACACACACACACACACACACACACACACACACACACACACACACACACACAAACAGACAGAAAGACAGACAGAGAATTGTTTATGTACTCTGAAGAAAACTATGCCTAATATAAATTAGGCCTCTTAAAAAAAAAAAAACTCTTCTCTCTCTCTCTCTCTCTCTCTCTCTCTCTCTCTCTCTCTCTCTCTCTCTCTCTCTCTCTCTCTGACACACACGCACATTTTTTCTGCGCCCAGTTTGAGGAGATAACTAATTGCTCGTTCGTTTTCATTGTCCTAAATGTTATTCATCTTGCCTGAAGAAGACCAAAGAGGTCGAAACGCGTCGTGGTTTTTCTTGTTATTTGTTCATCCCTTTTGTCCGGCTGAATAGAGATTTTTTAATTTTCAGATTGTTTCAGTTTCCACCTGCACTCACCTCTCTTTGGAAGGAAACAACGGGGAGTTCAAAGCGGCGTCATTCCACTTCAAATCCCCGTCATCTTTGAAACCAAGATCAATGATGTCTGTAGAACCTGAAAGTAACAATCACATCCTTTGTAAGTAGGCTCAGGCATTACTTAAGTCTGCATTCACGCACACACACACACACACACACACACACACACACACACACACACACATTTAAACATTCGCGCACACACAAACACCAACACGTGCTTTCCCCATGGTGGCAACTGAACGCTTTGATCCGGACGCGAAATGTCAAACGTGCGGAAGAGAGACAACTCGTCTGTCCTCTTAGCTCCAAAATTGGGGGGGATAATCCTCTCTCCTCCTTCAAAGTCGTCCGCAGAGTGTCTGTGTGGTCTCCACCATCATCGTTAATAGGTCACCGCGGGCGGCGCGTCTCTCGCTTGTTGGGGTGGGCTAAACAGGGAAGTGAAGGGTGCTGGGAGGAGGAGTGAGAAGGGGAAGGGTGAACAGAGGAGTGGAGGGGGGGAGGAGAGGAGAGGAGAGGGGGGGGGGGCAGCAAGTAGTGAAGGGTAGGATGAGGACGGGGAGGGAGGAGGAGGAGGAGGAGGAGGAGAGGATGTGGTGGTCTCTTCGATGGGAGAAACACAAAGCTTTTTCAATCACGAAGGATATCGTCTGTCTGTCTGTCTGTCTGCCTGCCTGCCTGTCTGTTTGTCTGTCTGTCCGTCCGTCCGTCCGTCCATCCGTCCGTCCGTCCGTCCGTCTGTCTGTCCGTCTGTCTGCCTGTGTGTGTGTGTGTGTGTGTGTGTGTGTGTGTGTGTGTGTGTGTGTGTGTGTGTGTGTGGTGTCTCCTCTTTGTCTCTGTCTCTCCCCTCCCTCTCTTCATCCCTCCTTCCCTCTCGCTTGTTCTCTCTCTCTCTCTCTCTCTCTCTCTGCTCGCTTGCTCGCTCGCTCGCTCGCTCGCTCTCTCTAGTGTGTGCGTGCGTGGGCGCGCGCGTGCGCGCGCGCGCGCGCGCGCGCCGCGTGTGTGTTTGTTTGTGTGTGTGTGTGTATGCGCGTGTCCACCTGAGTGGGCAGTTTGCAAAGGCTCCACTGTATCCCTTTTCTGTTTCTGCCTGTTGTTTTGCATCATGACCAAAAGTCTCCCATTCTCCTTCCACTTCCTCCCCCAACCTCTTTCTGCATCTGTGTTGGTATGTTGATGAGTGCGTGGAGTCAGGCGTGTGGATGTGGTCCTGTGTGTGTATGATGCATTGCCATACATTTACGTGTTTTTTTTTTTAAAAGTAATTATTAATCTTTCGCTTTATATCATTATGCCTCATATGCACATTTTTACAGCGAGGACAGATTTAAAAAAGAAAATTGAAAGATGAAAGCTTTGCCTCAAATCTCAGCCTTAGATTGAATATGTTTCACTGACTCTAACTCTAACATAGAGCCCTGTCTTCGTCACTCTGTGTTTAGCTATGTCTCTGTCTGTATCTCTGTAAGTATCTTTGTCTGTCCCTTTGTTTCTTTCTCAGTCTCTGTCAGCATGTGTGTGGGTGAGCGTGCGTGCGTGCATGCGTGCGTTGCGTGTGCGTGTGTGTGTGTGTGTGCGCACGCGCGTGCATGTGTGTCTGTCTGTTTGTGTGTGTGTGTGTGTGTGTGTGTGTGTGTGTGTGTTGTGTGTGAATACTTGGAACACTAATATTCTCATGGTGTTTCTTGTGTATGCAGAGAAAACATTTCTGTACATCATCTTTTGTTTGAATGCTCAGTGTTGACCCCACTCCTCTATGAGGAGAAAGGTATTCAGATGAATAACTTTGATAATGTCAATACTGTCTTATATGGTTCATATGTTGCTGAAATTGCCATGGTTATTTCGCAGTCACAGGTTGCAAAATTTTTATAAAGATCAACAATTTTGTGTACCGCTAGGGTATTTCACTCATGTCAATACGCTTATATCAGATGTGGGTTTGAAAGTACTAATATGGATGATAAGTTAAGTGTGGATTTTTTTTGTTTGTGTTTGTTTGTTTTTTTTTTTTTTTTTAAATATCACAGTGTCTAATATCATCTGGCGATGAAAAGACATTAAATAGACGGACAGACAAACATGCAGACAGACAGACATACAAAGAGAAAATGTTTTATTGATGATTAAGCAATAGCCTCTTCTGGATGGGTGAACGAGCAAATCGAATGATTTATAATGCAAGAGAAAAAAAAAAATCAATATCTGATCAATAATGGTAATGGATACTTTGACAGCACACTCTCGGAAAAAGTGGTCTAAGTGCTTTAAAAATGTATACAGTAGACACAAATTCTGCATAACTCATCACATCAATACATATACATGCCAAAATGCACCCAAACAAATCATGTATAAGATTGCAAACAAACAAGCAAGCTAATCAAGCAGCAACAGCAGTAAAAAGCAGCGACAACAAGAACAACGACGAAACACATAACAACAAACTGCATTTCTGTGCATTGACGTTTACATACAGACGCGCATGCACATTTACATAATCCGACATATCACACATGGGCAGAAGTACATACCGTTTAGAAGGACTTACCACAACCACAGCCAAGACTGAGCGAAGATGAATGTTGAGGCCAGAGTAACAACAGACCGCTGAGTCCCTGGAGAGTCTGCTCCATGGTGCTGAAACTTGGGGAAAAGAGGAATGAATGCAGAGCACCATGTTCTCTGTTGGGGATAAAGAGGAATGAATACAGAGCGTTATGTTCTCTGTTGGGGAAAAGAGGAATGAATACAGAGCGTTATGTTCTATGTTGGAAAAAAAGAGGAATGAATACAGAACGTTATGTTCTATGTTGGGAATAAAGAGGATATGATGCAGAGCGTTCTGTTCTATGTTGGGGAAAAGAGGAATGAATACAGAGCGTTATGTTCTATGTTGGGGAAAAGAGGAATGAATACAGAGCATTATGTTCTATATTGGGGGAAAAGAGGAATGAATGCAGAGCGTTATGTTCTATGTTGGGGAAAAAGAGGAAATGAATGCAGAGCGTTATGTTCTATATTGGGGAAAAGAGGGAATGAATACAGAGCGTTATGTTCTATGTGGGGGGGAAAAGAGGAATGAATGCAGAGCGTTATGTTCTATGGTGTGGAAAAAAAAGGGAACGAATGCAGAGAATCATGAAGTCCAGGGGTTCTAACTGTCATCCGGGGAGTTTGGTTTCATCCATCTTTTAAAGAGCTTTGTTTGTGACATCTGAAGCAGATATAGTTGTAGAAATTTACTTTTTTTTTTGTTTGGAGCTGTCTGGTTGTAGTTTGGCGTGTGTTTGA
Source organism: Conus betulinus (assembly GCA_016801955.1). NCBI lineage: Eukaryota > Metazoa > Mollusca > Gastropoda > Neogastropoda > Conidae > Conus > Conus betulinus. Next base: position 30,590 of record JADBJO010020522.1, read on the forward strand.
AAGCCGCTTTGCTAGAAGGTAACCAGTTACTCACACCACTTTCAAACTGTCAAAACGAAAAAGAGAAAAGGAGAAAAAAAATGCATACATGAAGGTCGTTGTCATGAAGGAATAAAGATAATTTTTTTATAAATGCCAAGAAAAGACCTCGCGTCTGTCTTCGTTGTCCAAAAATATAGGAAAGTTTCTTTGTGTGGCGGTGTTCTTTACCAAACTGTCAGCTCTGTAAAGAGTATCATCATAGCCAGCCACAACCTTCCGGTGTTGGTGTGGATATCTATGGTGTAAAGAGTATCATCATAGCCATCCACAACCTTCCGGTGTTGGTGTGGATATCTATGGTGTAAAGAGTATCATCATAGCCATCCCAACCTTCCGGTGTTGGTGTGGATATCTATGGTGTAAAAGAGACTATTTCTCATCTCTACAGAATGCCATTCTCGCTACCCTGATATGGAATATCATCTCAGAAGACATCAAAAGCCGCCATCAACAAACGGAAGGACTGCTTTACATTCCCCGCCATTCCAGACAATACAGCGCCAGACAATGGAACACAATTTAATGTCTGGGGAGT
>JADBJO010020523.1:0-12500 GCA_016801955.1 Conus betulinus
GACGTCCCAAAAGTCTCATCTCTGCTATGGGTCACAATGGAACAAGAATATCGACCCCTTTTATTCCAGCCGTTTGGAATTGAGACTAGGGTGGTCATCGATTTCTTTGGAAACTTGGTTTCAAAAACAAGTCATAACAGGGTTTGGGGGGTTCAGACGCTAGATAGAAGACGGTAGATAGATAGATAGATAGACAGAGAGAGAGGAGAGCGCCAGATTGACGAGCCCGAGACCGAGAGACGACGATGATGAGAGAGCGAGAGAGAGGAGAGAGAGAGACCGAGCGATGGAGAGAGAGATTATTTGGGTGTCTACATTTCCCACCATTTTATTGTTTGGTTAAATCAATGGGAGATTGCATCTCGCAGGAAATCCAAGCAAGGCTGTCCTGTGCAATTTGTAGTCGCTGTCAGCACTGATGTGACTTAGAATGTATGGGCGAATAAAACATCAGGGTTGGCCACTCTGTTGACAATTTTGCCCTCTCTCCCTTACCCTTGAAATGGATTCTGAAGTGTAGGTTCAAAGATTTCCCCCCTACATTTTTTTTATGCTTTTCACATACTAATTTATATTTTTCCAGCAGTCTATTTCCTTACTGTGCTGTTTTTTTTCTCGTTCACTTTTCCGTTCTTCATGGTTGTTGCTTTAGTGTTGCCACTGGATTCTGTTTGGAACCCTTGGCAATGACAAGACACCACCGAATTACAGACACACAAAATGATGAACTCATATCTCTTTTTGATGTCAAGGTAGCTTCCCCACACGACAAGCCATGATTCACTGATGAGGCTGAATCTGTGGACGAAAGGCTTCTGAGCAGGTTAAAAAAGTGGATTTCTGATTTTTTTGCAAAATTGATGATGACGGCTCCCCCATATGCTGCTGGTAGAGGATTTTATCTTCATAATGAAAACGACCAACATTTTCATTCCCATTTTCTCCTCCTCACAAAGTACCCTTCCCTCCATCCTTAGCTCTTCTGTCCTTCCCTTATTTATTTAAAAAAAAAAATCCAAGTCGGTCCAATTTATCTCTGTGCGCGAGTCTGCTTGTTTTGACGCGTTCATGTGGTCTGTCTGCGTGTGTGGTGTGTGGGTGTGTGTGTGGTGTGTGTGTGTGTGTGTGTGTGTGTGTGTGTGTGTGTGTGTGTGTGTTGTGTGTGTGTGTGTGAGGCTTGCGCGCGCGCGTGTGTGTGTTTGTGTGTGTGCTTTGAGTTAGAAATTAGTATGTTATCATGTTTCTGTAATATGCGCTTTGGGCTCTCGCGAGGGTAAAGCGCTCTATGAATATCCTTTTTACATTACATTTCATTGCAATGTAACTAACAACAGAGGAGGTTTTTGTTGTTTTTGTTTTCGTTGTTGTTGTGGTGTATGTTTTTTTTTCTATTTTCTTGGTTTTTTATTTTCATATTAAAGACAGTGTAAGTTCCATACATCTTGGTGGGTTGCACCCCACCCCCCCCCCACCCCCTACCCGTTTATTAAGCAACATGATTACGTTTTTGTTGTCTTTACGAGTGTAATCAAATGGCTGTTGACAAAATCTTGCTCCAAGAGACAAGAGCCGATGGTAACAAATCGCCGGGAAATTCTCAGTTCATTTGACCCATTCCAGGCTTTAAAACTTCCAATATCCACAGAACAACAAACAACAGTAACACACCCAACAACGCCCAACAACAAACAAAATCAGAAACGGAAACATCAAGAAGACGATACACAAGCAAAATGCCCGTATCTCCTCTTGCCACCAAATACAACTGATACAATAAAGACCAGTAAGAACCTGTATGCAATATAGCAGAATAAAGCGACAATACACCTTACAATAGCACATAATTCAATCGAAAACGTTTTGGTATCAATTTGTAATAAAAAAAAAAAAAAAAAAAAAAAAAAAAAAAAACGCCCAAACACGTAAAAATCCAGTGAGCGAAATGTATCTCGTAAGTGATCAACTATACAGTGTGTATAATGAACGTGAATCACTAATAGTAGTAAGTATGCATGAAAAATAGGAAGGGGGAGGCACTACTGGTTTTAAAAGTATATATAGATAGATAAGACAGGATAGATAGATAGATAGGACAGGTTTTAGACCACACACACCACATGAATATATAATATATATATATATATAGATCTCTATATATATATAATACTTATATATCTGTCTCCTGTTGTGTGTGTGTGTCTGTGTGTGTGTGTGTGTGTGGTGTGTGGTTGGTGTGTCGTGTGGTGCGCGCGCGCGCGCTGCGCGCGCGCGCGCGCGTTCGTGGGTGTTGTTGTTTGTATTTCCGTTGTCTAGACTAAAAAGCAATCATTATTACTGTCAACTGAATGATAACTTTGAATTTTAATCATACAGAAATATTTGTTATGCAAAGACAAGTTTTTCAGACTGAAATATTTGCAACAGTCTGAGATAGAAACAATCGGACGGAGAAGTTCCTGTGGGACATGGAAACATACAGATAGGGGAAAAAAGCCTTACATTACTTCCTTCACTGGCAAAACTCGTCATGCATTTCCACTTCACTTGGCAAAACTCGTCATTGCATTTCCTCACTGGAACCAATTCCATAGATCCAAACGTCAATCACGGACTGACCTCGTTTTTGATTGTTGTTTTACCGTAGCTGATACCTGAAATGAATCAAAACAAACCGAACAAAGACAATAATGATAAGAACACGAAAATAAGGATGTGCCCTTTCTTAACTGTGGATTAATACTAATGAGAGAGAATGATGAGGGAGGAGGGAGGGGAGGGAGGGAAGTGAGAGCGAGGGAGAGAGAGGATGAGAGGGGGGAGGAGTGCGGGGGGATGGTGAGGAGAGAGAGGAGAGAGGAGAGATGGGAGAGAGCGGGGGATCGTGTGATGTTGATAGAATTTTTATGAGAGGACCAAATGCAGAGTAGAGTAGAGCGTTGTTGTGGTAGTAGAAAATAACAAAGTCGTAGTAGTAGTAATAGCAGTAATAGTGGTTGTAGTGGTGTTGTTGTTGTTTGTTGCGGTTGTTGTTGGTGTTGTTGTCCGTCGTGTTGTTGTTGTTCCGCTCGACGACGAGGACCACTTCAGCTTATCAAGGGGTTTTGGGAGGGGAGTAGGAGAGATTGATTTGTGGAGATACTTCAGTCATCAAGGGGTTGGGGGAGTACAGTAGGGAGATATGATTTGTGGATACTTCAGTCGTCAAGGGATTGGGGAGTAGGGGGAGATGATGATTTGTGGATACTTCAGTCCATCAAGGGGTTGGTGAGTAGGGGAGATCTTGATTTGTGGATACTTCAAGTCGTCAAGGGGTGTGGGAGTAGGGAGAGAGTGATTTGTGGATACTTCAAGTCATCGAGGGGTTGGGGGAGAAGGGGAGATGATTGTGGATACTTCAGTCATCAAGGATTGGGGAGTATAGGGGAGAGATGATTTGTGGATACGCAGGTGGAGGGGATCAAGCGATGCGTGCACGGAATGTGCGGTCGGTGACAGCCACGGACAGGGAATGTGAGAGACCCTGCTCTTGATGCTGGCGTGGGCTTTTCCTTGCCTGTCTCTTTCATTGCGCGTTGTGCAGCTGTCCTGCAGAAGTAGTAGTAGTAGTAGTAGTAGTAGTAGTCCCAGTTAGTAGTAGTAGGGCTCACTGCAGGCCAGTTGTCCATGTTTCTAGTTTATAGGTGAAGACAGGGGTGCGCCAGCCGGATGTCTGTGTTGTCCACCTTTCCTCTTCCTCCTGGTCATCGACTGGATCACAAAGACACATGCACAACAAACAGGCGGGAACAATGGGATACAATGGACACTCTGGACGCAGCTAAGACTGACGCTGATGAAGATCAAACACCACAGGCAGCAGCCCAGTCACAGCGGCAGAGGCGAGGTCCATCAGGCCGAAGTAGATTCTCTTGTCTTTAACTTGGGAAGCGTAGTTGACAAGCAGGGGGGGGCACCGGTCACCCAACGACCGAGACATCATAGGCCAGCATAGATAAAGGCCGCGAGCAGCATTCATCATGCTAAAGGATGATCTGGGCCTCAGGAGAGATCAGAAGGACAACAAAATTGCGTATCTTCAATTTCAAACGTGAATTTGATTCTCGTCTACGGCTGTGAGACTTGCACAATGACAAAGGCAATACAGTAAAAAAAAAAATAAAAAAAAAAAAAAATACAGACTTTCATCAACACCTGTCTGAGGCGCATCTTCAAAATCAGATGGCCAGAGAGAAGATCAACAATGAAGATCTATGGAAGCCAGCAGGACAGGAACCAGTTGTCAAACAGATTCTGTGAAAGGAAGGAAGTGGGGCTGGATTGGACACACTCTCAGGGAGCCAACTACCAGCACCACACGCCCAAGCCCTGACACTGACTCCGCAGGGGGACACTGAATCCGCAGGGGAAAAGGAAAAGATGGAGGCGGAGCCTCCCCCCCCCTCGCAACAGCTGGAGGGCGATGTGTGGCAGAAAATGAAGAGACTGGAGACCCAACTGGACAGGCATTCAGCGACTGCGGCCCAGACCTCGAGTGCGATGGCGGAGTGTTGTCGATGGCCTATGTTCACCCTTGAGCTATGGGCCTAAGTAAGTAAGTAAGTAAGACAAACTTATAATGACAATAACAAGTCAAAAAGAAGAATTCGAGCGGGACTTTGTTCAAACTGCATCCTTCAAAGCAAGAAAACAACCTTTAAATAACATATCTATTGATTCTTGGTTTGAACATTTTAAAAACCTTGCTGGAGATGGAAACTGACAATACAGTAAATGAAGATTCAGTCGATAATGAAACAGGAGCCTACAAAAAATCGTTCAATCTCTCTTAAAAAAAAACAAACAAACAAACAAACAAGCAAAAACTACTTGCTTTTAGAAAACTGACTACCTAACGAAATAAACAATTAAATAGATACATAGATAAAATATCAGTAGCTGGTTCCCATGGTAATATTGCTGAGCTCTATAAGAATTCAGACGATTAAGTTGTATCTTTTTTTTTCCTTTAAATTACTTAAACAGATTATTTGATAATGGTGAATTTCCCTGACAGCTGCTCTGAATCTGCTATTCAGTCTATTTTAAGAAAGATGAAATTTTTAATGCAAACAGTTATAGAGAGATTTCTTCGAACGATTTGGCATAGTAATAGATAACAGATTGTAATAATGGGTGGAAGAAAAGAATATAACAGTTATTATCAAGCTGGAGTTAAGAAAGGATACTCGACAGCCGACCACACGTTGTTGTTTGTTGTTGTTGTTTTTGTTGGTTTTTTGTTGTTGTTTTGTTTCGTTTTTGTTTTGTTTTTGCTTTGTTTTCACTAGGTCTCATTCATATTAAACTTTTGCTACAATCGGAAACTCTTATGTTACATTTATTGATTAAAAAAAAAAGCATCTGTCATAATAAATCGAAATCCTCTCTGGCCAGTTCTTTTGAAAAATGGTATTAAAGTTCAAATGCATTAAGACCATGTACTATGATGTAAAGCTAGAGTTCGATCTGGTTCTATAACAACACATTACACTGCCTGCACATCAGGTTTTTAAGACAAGGAGAGGCGCGCAGTCCTGTCCTTTATTTTATTTTATTTTTATTTTCATTAAGGAATTAGCGGTAAAGGTATCAATAGAAGACATGTTGCCGTTTTCGTTGTATGCATTTGAATTTGTTACTCTGTTACTGGCTGACGATGTCGTTTTTGTGGCACAAATAGTTTATAAGTTTGCAGACTCAACTGAATAGCTTACAGCGCGTGGTGCAACATCTCTTCAACTTAAAAGTTATCTTTATTTTCATTTTTTGTGTGTGTGTGCGTGCATCAATTATTACCTAATGTTTTGTAACATGACATGGGGTTACAAGGATTTTACACATTGTTAGAAGGATGAAGAGGGGAGGGGGGGGGGGGTGGAGGCACAATGTTGAAATAAAGGAAGAAGAGATGGGGGGAAAACCCAAAACAAACAGTCAAAAGAGGAGATGAGTCTCCCTCCCCTTCCTTTCTCGCTTTCTGTTTAACATTGTATATATTTGTACAATCATAGAGGGAAAATGGAGGGAGGACAACAAAAAATGATGTTTCACAATGATTAGATTATATATTATGAGAAGACTTTACCCCCTCCCTCCTCCTTCATTTCTATGGTTTGACAGCACGCACAGATCTGGTCAAAGCTACATTGGAAAACAAAACCAAACAAAAACAAAAAACAACAACAACGTTATTAGAAAAGTAAGCTCTAAAGAAAATGCTCGTACAGATAATTCTTTTCACAAACAGATATATAACAAACCCTCTCCTTAATTTATATATATATATATATATATATATATATATATATATATAAAACAGAACTCGCTAGTCTTCATACATTATGGTCAGTAAGGAACCAATCCTACAGCATTTTTAATGCCGACTGTTGATTTTTGCGTTTTGATTTTTAAATGTTGTATCTGCATTTCAAACCATTAATAAAAGGCATCAAATGCGGAAAAGCGTTACTGATTTTATATGTGTAAAATATACGTTTTCGCAATAATATACTCAAACACTGTGTCTGTTTAGATTCCAGCAATTGTTCCAAATAAGATCAGTTTTTCATATGAATTCATGCTGAAAGACGATTCGCATTTATCGTTTGGTAAATTTTGAAGGTGTCACTTATTTTATTATTATTATTTATTTTTTTTTTATATTGACATTTCATGGGAAAATGGTCGATGCTATCCTCCTGCTCTTTACACGCACGCACGCACGCACGCACGCACACCACACACACACACACACCACACACACACACACACACACACCGATCATTATCAACAGTCTTCATTTGTTTTAGCATGACGTTAGTGGCGAGAATTCTGTGAACAATTTTAATCTGGAACCATTTAAGTAGGACATCTTAATTTTTTTTTTTTTTTTTTTTTTTTTTTTTTGCGTGTTAAAAGTACCTTTTCCAACGAATTGTGGAATTGACGTTCTCGTTCTTCTCACAAGAAGTTGGTTTATATTCTTGCAGATTAAAAACATCATGGTAAGATTTTGATTTTTTTGCCATATTTAACTGAATATAGCAGTTTCAAAGCAAGGTGTGTCTGCAGTGGAACGTGTCTTTTATCTCCACATTAGTCTTCCCTGCAAAATTTTGAATTTATGATACATATCCTAAAATCATATCAAAGTCAAGCTGTAAGTTGTATATCTAGTTGAATTCTGCACAAGTTAAAAAAGGATTTCTGTCCTATTTAAGCAATTGTCCTATACAATACACGATGTGTGTGTGTGTGTGTGTGTGTGTGTGTGTGTGTGTGTGTGTGTGTGTCAAATTTCTGTTCGTTACAACCTAACCAGCAATCAAAACATCATCTATGGAACAATGTTTGTTCTGCCAGTATTTCGCTCGACGTCTTTGGTTCACTTTTATCGCAAAAAACAAGAAATGTTTCTCTACGCTTTCAGCGTGTTCTATCCAAGAAAGGTAGTTTTTCTTTATGTTAGAGTTACTAAAACTGGGTAAACATGTGCAGACCAACATTTTTTTTTTTTTCCATTTGTGATTCGATTTTCTTTCTAGTTTCCTGATACAAGTAATTTTCAGAGAGTTCATAAACATTCTTCAGCTTTAAGTTTAAGTTGATGCGATTACAAGCAACATGGTAGTGTTTCGGGTGGGTGGTGTGACGGTACAAAGTGTCCGCAGGTACAAAGTGTCCGCACGCAAAGTGTCCGCAGGTACAAGTTTCCGCACGGAAAGTGTCCACAGGTACAAAGTGTCCGCACGCGACACTTTGTTCCCTGCGGACACTTTGTACCGTGAACTGACATTCAAAAGTGTCCGCGGAAATCCTGCGGACACTTGTTCCGCGAGGTGATAAACAACTTACAAAGCGGAACAAAGTATCCGCAGCCGTTTTAGCCTCAGTGTGAGTGGGGTGAATGTGCACGTACACTCCCATGCGTGTGCGTGCGTGTATGCGTGTGTGGGTACGCACGCGCGCGCGCGTGTGTGTGTGTGTGCATCTTTAATTTTTTTTTTTTTTATTTGTTGACTACTTTTTTGTGTGCAACAGCGCACAAAGGTTAGATTACGCTCACGTGCGCAAGCGCACGCGCGCGCGCGCGCGCGCACACACACACACACACACACACACACACACACACACACACACACACGCACGCACGCACGCACGCACGCACGCACGCACATGGGAAATGTACGTGCACATTCACCCACTCACACTGAGGGCTGAAACGGCTGCGGACACTTTGTTCCGCTTTTTGTAAGTTACATGTCACCCTCGCCGAAGAAAGTGTCCGCAGTGAGTTCTGCGGACACTTTGAATGTCAGTTCACCCCTTTGTTCCCGGCGGACGCTTTGTGCCGTCACAGGTGGCTATCTGAGCGTGAGAAAGAAGGTTATATTATGATGTAACAATGCCTGCGATGATGTGTATAAACAATTAGGAATATCGTCCTCTTTGCGTTTGACTTTTAACGCTGCGCCTGCAAAGACCTTGGAAGCAGAGCCAAACATGTTTCAAGTTGTCTTCTGAAAGGGTTGTATGTTCTATTTCACAACTTCGATTTGTTCATGAAATTATTTCATTCTCAAATACAGCCACGGTGCAGTATGGCTCTGAATTGTGGGAACTGAGTAATACTGTTCTCCATTGTAAATCAGCTCACTTGTTTCCTTAGAAGATTTTTTTTTTTTTTTTTTTTTTTTTTTTTTTACAAGTAGAAAAGCAGACACCGAATGGTCTTATTCATAATGAAACAAATCAATATCCAATATATACAATTTTTGCTATTAAGTGTATTCGCTACTGCCTTCCGTTGATCCGACAGAGAATCGCAGGATTCCACGTGAAACACTGATATTTTGTATGACCTGGATGCAAGAGGTAAGCGAAACTGGGCAAGAAAGTCGGCATATACTTGTTTTAGTGTGGATTTGGTTTTGTTTTGCGCGATTCAAGACGTTGGTATGTTCATAGTTTGCTATGTTTCTTCCGACACAGGCTTGTTGGCTGCTGGTAGCAAACCTGCTCCCAGTCCCATCCAAACTAGTGACAGATTCAGCTGGTACAGAAATGCTTGCCGTGATCACAGTTTAGGAGCTTCTTTACATCTAGATATTGATAAGCATCTGAAATATATATTTCCACTGGATTTAGGCTGGGGATTTCTGAGCTGCAGTACATCGTCTCGTCATCAGTACAAAATGTTTATGTCTAGTGACTTTTATCTGTCCATTTGTGTACTGAGAGTCAAGAAAATGAGGTGTGTTTTGTTCTCTGTTGCCAATATTGCCAAGCATTCACGCGAAATACGTAGTGTGTGTGTGTGTGTGTGTGTGTGTGTGGTGTGTGTGTGTGTGTGTGCGTGCGTGCGTGCGTGCGTGCGTGCGTGCGTGCGTGTGCGTGTGCGTGTGTGTGTGTGTGTGGAGGAGATTAAACTAAGAGGTGTTGTGTGACTGACTGAAATGTACGTGAATACAGTTTGTATCGTCATAATGTTAACTTTCATCTGCTACATATCTCCTTCCAGTTGAAATGTTCACATTCCCTTTCATATGGGCTGAAATGTGATGTGAATAAAAATCTTAAGTCTTAAGTTTGACTCTCTCTCTCTCTCTCTCTCTCTCGCTCTCTCTCTCCTCTCTCATCCTCTGCTCTCTCTCTCTCTCCTCGATAGCTACCTCTTGATTTTGAATATTATGTCACCCTCCCCTTCCTAATGGGCCAAGGCCTAAAATGAACAAAACATACCGAATCTCTCTCTCTCTCCTCTCCTCTCCCTCTCCTCTCTCCTCTCGCTCTCTCTCTCCTCTCTGTGTGTGTGTGTGTGTGTGTGTGTGTGTGTGTGTGTGTGTGTGTGTTTGAGTGTGTGTGTGGTGGTGGATGGGTTACGTGATTCAACACTGGCGATTAAAACGAGCATGGGTAAAGGGAGTGGTAGTGAGTGGTGAGCGGTGTGGGTGTGAAGTGTATATAAGCAGAGCCCAGTGATGTAACATCATCATTTAATCAGATACATCAGCGCATACAAGCATGCCACCTACCCTGTCTCCCCGCAGCCGCATGAGTGCTGTTCCTTCGTTCCGTCAATTGCCCAGTTCAGGAAGTCGTTCATCACCATTCGCCCCACTGGGTGTTTTCTGGTTGGTACACTTTCAGTTGGGTCATATGAGGAAATCCTCTCTCTGCTGGGTCACGATTGCTCTTTTCTTGTGTGTCAGCCGTGTCCCTCCCCACGCCAATCGTCCCTGTGCAGTTTGCCCAAACTGTGATTGGTCGGCACCTGTTGTGGCAACGTATCATAAGCCTGAGCTGTCTGCGTCTTGTCATTCTGACGGAGATCGACAGTTTGTTTTTGTTCGTTGCGTTCCAGGCATTTCTTTGATGACCCATCGTAACCGTGATTCTCTTCTCTGTCTCTCTGGTAGATGAAAAACGACGTATATCTCCACGCTTAGTGCTTTCTGGGAGAGTGCTGTGCCCTTGCATAGCAAAGGCGTCTGTTACTTTTAACAGTGTCAGGATGACTCAAAGGAATTGTCCCTTTGTTCTTGCTGATGTGAGACGCTACATCATTCTGTCCATGGCTCTGAGATTCTTCGGTGTCGGGAGACGGAGGTGGTAGGGGGCCAGTTTTCACAAGGCGGGACACGTTGCTGTACGCTCTGGTTGTTCATTGGCTGAGGTCTGGTCCGGCCCTACCAGCAGCCACTGAAATGATGAGATCAGAATCAGAATACTCACTGTGTTCGGTCATGTGGTCTTGTAGAATTCACGAGGAACATGAACAAAAGGATGAAATAAGTTGATAAGGTGTGTGTGTGTGTGTGTGTGTGTGTGTGTGTGTGTGTGTGAGAGAGAGAGAGAGAGAGAGAGAGAGAGACCGAGAGAGAGAGAGAGAGAGAGAGAACGAACGAACTGATTTAATGAATAGGCCATTTGCCCATGTCATAACACTCCCATGCGCATGCACGCAAACTAACTCTCTCTCTCTCTCTCTCTCTCTCTCTCTCTCTCTCTCTCTCTCTCTCTCTCTCTCTCTCTCTCTCTCTCTTGAATCATAAACAATAAATCGCGATACAGGTTAAGCATGACGCATTAATCATTTCTGAGTTTGAACGCTTTTGACAAATACAGGGCAAGAGGTATACATATTCTTGAGTTGGACAGTAACAGAGTTAGTTTAAAAGCATTTGGCTTTAAATAGTATTTTTCTGGTATGTATAACTGACGCAGAGCCTTATATTGTTCGCATATGATAATGAAATGGAAATTCCGTTTCTTCAACATTTGGACAGAATGGGCAAATCCCATTTCGACGGAGTGAGTAACGGAAAGGTGCGTCTTTAACGGGGACACACCGCCTTATTCTTGTTAAGTATTTTCTTAAATTAGAATTTTTTTATCTTATACATATATTGCGGAATATCACACAATTGTCCAAATGATGAGTAGAAAGTATACTTTTCTTTACCCCTTATGTTAGAGTCTAGTTCTTGCAAATGGCAATCAAGCAGTCTTTGTTTAAAAGCAGAAAGAAAAGATTTAGTATCGCCTACTCCGTGATTGTCGAAAACAAAGCGGAAGCCATATTTAGATAAAGTATCGCTAACCTTAGTGACCCAGTTCTTTTTCCCATTGGAGTGAAGTGTATACAACATATTATAAGCTTTCTTTTGGTATACGGTGTTCATCCATCACGGTAAGTTTTAACCAGTACTTTATACATTTAGTGTAGGTTTGTATATACAATGGATGTCTGTTGCTTTCGCAATATATAAGAGTATTGGATGTCTGTATACTAACATTAAAAAGACGTTTAATAGCAATAGATGTACTCTTTCAATTGCTGTGTGGTCTGCAGAAAGCCCCCAAATTTCTGCTCCATAGGTTAGAATGGGTTGAACTTGACAGTCAAACATTTTGAAGAAGAGCTTTAGGGTTATTTTCTCCTAGAGACCATAAGAATCTTAGAATTCCAAAGATGCTTTTCTTAGCTTTCATTGCCATATCTTTTAATGAGTATGAGAAGGTTAAACCTGTTGAAAAAATTACTCCTAAATACTTATATTCATTTACAACCTCAAGTCGTTACCATCATAAGACCACTTTTCCTTTGATGCAATATAGCCCCCATTTCTAAATACAATTATTTTAGATTTCTCAAAATTTACATTTAGTTTAAGTCTATTGGCTGAATAGTTCAGAATATCCAGTTGACGTTGAAGACCAACTACCGAGTGAGAGAGAAGAACAACATCATCGGCGAAAAGTAGGATTAAAATTTGAATAAGATAGAGAGAGAGAGAGAGAGAGATGTACTCGTTCACTATGTATCGTTATCGTATACCGATTCTTTTTGTCTGCAGCTAGGCACTCTGGCAGGTGAGATAGCTAAGCGCATACCTAGCCAACTATACTGTGTCAAAGTGAAAATAAACCAGTGGTTAAGTCTCAGTAGTGCCTTAAAA
>JADBJO010020523.1:15000-31164 GCA_016801955.1 Conus betulinus
TTAGCCTTTTGAAAGATAAGAATGGCATTGTAGGACTGGTCAGTGTGCGAAACGGCACGAATCATTTTTCTTCTTTACGATAAGCAATCTCCCAGGTTCGGAAGGCTATGGAAGACGTTGTCTGGGTGTCGATGACACGAGTCTTAGCTGTGGGTTTCAGGTCGGCGTGAGGGACAGAGATTGTCCTTCCCTCTGCTTCATTTCTGGCATTCTTGGTGAGTTGATCAACACCTCAATGCCTTGGATGCCGCCATGACTACGTTGCGTCCATCAGATTTCAGAATGGTGTGGAGTTCAAAACAATTTTCAAAAGCTGAAGGTGGCTTTAATATTACAGACAGCAATGGTCTCCAAAGCCGATTGGGAATCCGACAGAATGAGGAAGTCTTGATGTTTGGATTTAGAAAGAGTAGATGGAGCTGTCAGTGGGCAATGTGTTTAGCAGGTTTCTGAGAAGGATCTGTTGCACAACACGCACAAGAGGCAACCCACTCTTCAAATCTGGAGCCATCAGTAAATATTCTTTGGAGCGATGGAGATGTGGAATACAATTTGGCGAGAACTGTCTTGTATAGTAAAGACCTGGTGGAGTCTTTGCCAGATGAGGCCAGATCAAAGCGCATCTCCAGTTTCAGAAGACTTTCACGGTTGGTCGTCAGGAAACGTGGACGAATCAAAACACGACTCCAATGTCTATGCTACACTGATCAAAAGGTTGAAAAAAAAAAGATTTCCAGAGAGAGAGAGAGAGAGAGAGAGGGAGAGAGAGAGAGAGAGAGAGAGAGAGGAGAAAGAGGGAGGGAAGGGAGGGAGGGAGGGAGGGGGGAGGGGTTGGCACAACCAGGATGATGCTCACAATTTCTTGAAGAACTTAAGGGGGGCTAGCAGGTTTAGGGACCTTTCAGAGAAGAAGTTCAAACAATAGTTTCAGAACCAGTTTTAGCCGCGGATGGAGAAAGATAGTTCTCCAGCCTCAGCAAAACAGACTGTCAACAGAAGTGGTGCGGGATCACCTTGACAAGTCCCGAAGCCTTTGATGGTGGGATGGGATCCAGCGTTCTGCAGTCCGTAAGGTATATTGACAACGCAGCCATAACCCAGTTAGGAATTATTCCGCTCTGTAAAGATGCAGAAGAACGTTTTTCGCAGCAGCCCGCTCCAAATCAATGCCCAAGAGCGTCAGCACTGCTTTTCCCTGTCAAGAAGTTTTCAAGAGCTCTAATGTACATTTTCTTCTTCTTCGTTCTCTTCCTTCTTTTCTTCTGCTTTCTTCTTCGTTACTTCCCAGAATTTTCCTTCCATTGCTATCGTGGATATGGTTAAAAAAAAAAACAAGTTCAGGTCAGCAAAGTACTGTCGAAAGTTGTTAAAGAAGTGGATACGCTGAGTTTTTGGTGCTTGAAAAAAAAGTAAACCGACTCATCCTCGTCGAGATTGTGACATCTTATCCAAGCAAAGGTGGAGTCGACAATGTACGGCTAGCATAGACGGGCGACAATTTGCGTATAATGCAAAGTCAGACCAACAAACATGGAGTACCCTCGGAAACCGGTTTATCGATCTGACAAATTTCATTAGGTTTGATGCCAAGAGAGTGGGAGAGCAGGAATGTTTTTCCTTGGGGTCACACCCAACTCCACTCCCGCTCATTTATGTCAAACATGTGGTGCCAACCGACCTAGACCTGTCTCTCAGCCATACATAGGTTTTTTGTTTTGTTTGTGTTGGTGTTGGGTTTTTTTGTTGTTTGTTTTTTTTTTTTTTCTTTTTAGTTTTTTTTTATTTTTTACAATTTTTTTTTACCTTTATTTTAATTTTTTTTTTTATTTTTTTACACTACCCAATAAAATAGTCAGATGGCTCGAAACGTGGAATAATGAAGATCCATTCAAATTCCATTCCGTTTTCCCAGTGGACTGTAATCCTTTTTTCCACGTCTGAAGAGAGAGAGAGAGAGAGAGGAGAGAGAGAGAGGAGAGAGAAGAGAATAGAGAGAGAGAAGAAAATCATCCACGCTATTGCGGGATGGTTTTGTTAAGGGTTTATTTATTATAGCAGGCTGCTTGCTTGGGTGTTGGGTTATTTGGGCGGTCGCATGTTTTGTTGGGTGTTGTGCGCTAGTGTGTGTGCGTTAAACACTGTGTGCAGATTGAGCGTGGGTAGTGTCACGATGCTACTGTTGGTTTTTCTACTTCCAGAAACTGCTCTGGTTCCTTTGGCCAAGAAGAACGTTGTAGGTAACTTACAGAAACGCTTCTATTCTGTGATCACAATTGTGTTCCCACTTTTACATAACACCCACGGTTGCCCATCTTTTTTTCCATTAATTGGCAGATCAGATAGCATAACCATGCCGTGATACTTCAAAGGATTGTCAGCCGTTTCCCCTCCGTTCCGCCCCCCTCCGGCTTTCGAATGGAAGCGGCGGGTTTTCTGCCAAGAGGGCTTCAATTAACCCTACAAGTGTCCAGATATGTTGGGTAGTCTTTTGTGGGGGATCCGGAAGATGTCTGCAGAATTTGGTACCGGAGTCCAATCAAGGGTCAGGGGCAACAGTTGCCACAATGTGCAAGCTGATCAGTTTCGTTTAAAGGTGCAAATGGGCTGATAGTTAACTTCATATTGCCTGCTGAAAAAGTACAATGTAGATTTTTCTTTTTGGCTTGTTTTTTTTTTATTTTTTTTTTTTTTTTTTTTTTTTTTTTTTTTTTTCAAAGAAGAATTAGGACAACTAAACAAAGATAAATGAGAGACAATAATAACAAAACCCACCGACGGACGGACAACAATATCAAACAATACCGACGCCAGACGGACGAATATATGAAATGATGAATGCTGATCAAAGTTATGATGAGATGAGATGATGATGATTAGGATGATGATAATGGTAGGATGATATGATGTGATGAATATGATGGGCTCGTGAACCGACGATGGCTGCTGTTGCCTGCCTGCTCTACTGCTAACGTTACTGCTGGCTGCTGCTGCTGCTGCTGCTGATGTGGAGATGAGATTTTCACATCCACATCCTATCCTCAACTCATTCCAATCATGAGGATCATGATCCTCATCCTCGTCATTAACCATCAACCATAATATAATAAAATTCACAAACCAGCAACAATATTAACGCCTCGTCTTACATCTTCATAGCAGTCATCATCCATCAGATCGTTATTCACAGAGAGCAATAAACTATCAGAAAACCCCACAATTTTCCCGAATAATAGTCCCGCCACTGATTAAAGGCTTTCATTCATTCAAATTAAATTTATAGTTCGATTGATTTCTTTATTCCTCTCCCATTCCACCATACAATCCATTCATTAATCAGTAGCTAATAACTTAGATAGATAGCTGCTAGGTAGTTCGAATCAGTAAATGTTCCAGTTCCATGGGATGCACCTTGCGGAAGGGTCCTCCAATCGAAAATGCAATTGGGGATTGGCACCCCCATCCATCACACTAATCCTGAGAGTTTCATAAGGCAGGAGGAGAGGAGAGAAGAGGCGAGGAGAGAGGAGAGAGGGGAGAGAGAGAGGAGAGAGAGAGAGAGAGAGAGGAAGAGTTTACCGTATTAGTACGAGTTCAACAGATCGTAAATATTCCATCAGAAATGAACAGCGCCCCTTACCACAGACATTACAACTAAAAAAAAAACAAAAAAAAAAGATGAATCAAGACAGTACCTTTTAGAATGCCCAAAGAATGAGTATTTTTTGCTTATAAATCTTTTTTTTTTTTTTTTTTTTCCTATAGTTTTATATAAAAACTAGTAGTTTATGGGCAATGTTTTAGGTCAATGAGATGAAAATGCACAGTGGACTGCGGTTATTGTACCCATGGTAACCACCGGTTTGGGAAGAGGCAGTTTGGGATCTGGTTATTGCAATTACTCAAGACACAACTGGCAACGAAACAAATGGTTTTCCTATTCCGTTCCGGCCACCATCTGTTCCATTTAAAGTTCACGCACGGGACCTTCACGCCGCTATATTCCGACTTCAACCGTTTAAATACATGTCCTGTGGTGTCCCGTCGCCTCCCGGTAATGCACACTAATAGTCATTATCAAGTCGTCATGAGGCAACGTCCACTCCGAATCCGAGTGTTCAGTGGTGTCTGTTCTGATCAACCATAGTCAGGAAACGACCTTAAAGCCCCTTAATGACAGGAAAAGTACCTCAGATCGTAATTCCAGCGTAAAGTAAGCACAACAGGATGAGGTAAAAAAAAAAAAAAAAAAAAAAAAAAAAAGGGACCAACAAGGGAAATAACTGCGGTTTATTCTCAACCGAGTGGCTTCCCCCCTGACAGTGTTGAACTTTAGGTGCAGTGCCGGTGACTGGAAGTGATGGCTGCAGCCCACCTCAGACATGGTGAACCCAAATGGCATAGGCCTATGCGGTTGAATATATCGCCGTCATTAGACTTTGCGTAGTAAGAGATAATTGGTTTCAACACAGAAATGTTATGAAATAATCAAGGCGACTGATTTTATGGCTAACAGAGGTTTTGTCCTAATTTCTCAACGGGCATTGGCCCTGGAAATGCTTCACACAGGATTGGGAGAGACATGCACAAAGATGGAGGATAAAGTATGGACCCAATGCATATAAAATAACATAAATCAGCAATTAGCCTTGACACGCACTCCGACGGTGAAACCATAGGCATAGTAGGTAGAATTCAATAGTGTAAAACAGGTCACACATGATTCCGAAGCTTCTGTCATCCCTAGATCCGGATAAGGGAGATTCCGATCCTTTTTTTATTGATCTCTTTTTTTATTAAACGTTGTCCGCGACCTGTCGCCAATGTGGCCGGAAATTCAGGCCACTGCGTGTCATTACGAGATTGCTCACATTGGTCTAACGAACCACACACACACAACCCACACCCACACACACACACACTCATGCGCTCGCGCGATCTATTCACAAGAAGAACTCTATCACTAGTATTCACAAGAAGATCTACCGAAACATAGAGCGATTCAACAGTGATTTAGCAGAGCCAAAACAAAAAAAAAAAAAAAAAAAAAAACAGCATGGATCTAACACACCGATCGCCTACACTTTCTTTCTATATAATGTTTTTAGGTCAAACTGTACCTACTTGTTAATAACCACCACCATGCAAAGTGTTACCTTGTCCGTAGGCTTCCCAAAGCAATAGGCCTACATACAAATACACCCATCAAATTTTTCTGTACATCGCAGTTTTTTTTTCGTTGCCTTGCAGCATCAAGGTGAACAGCCGAACCCCTAGTTTTCGAAAGAAGTTTTGCCTAATAATGACGTGACGGCACGTTTGTGCCATGGACGTCATGGCCGATCTGCACATGACCGTCAATGGGCAGCACTACGTAGGCCCTACTCTAAAGTGATTTTATATTTTCCAACTGACCAGAGACTAGTATATGTCTCCACAGAGCTTGGTAATCTGACTAGATTGACACTAAATAATCGGGCCATTCGGAGAGATTTTAATGAATTTTCAAAAAAAATGGGTAATTGTGAGTCATTTTGTGTACATAATGCAAATTGTCGAAACGGTCATTTCGAAAAACAAGGAAAAGAAAAAAGGTTGCTTTTATGAGCGCTTTTACATACGGTAAGGTAATGTTGCTTAGAGCCCAGCCGACCACAAATGGCCATATCAGGCATGTCGCTGCATTGGAGGTCGACTCATGAGTCGTTCAAAAAAAAAAAAAAAAAAAGAATTGTCATTCACACAACCCTTTAAAATGCGCCCTCCTAAACCGCAAAGGAAATTTTGTTACAAATCTCTCTTGTGTAAAATACCCGATCAGAAGAAAAATGTTGATCTCTTTCACAATCTTTAAGACATACATAATTGAAGGAACTGGACCTGTTGTATACGAATATGCCAATACACTTTAAATGCATTAATGTGTGACAAGGGCTTGGAATGCGCGCACGCGCATGTGTGTTGTGTGTGTGTGTGTGTGTGTGTTGCGCGTGCGCGTGCGTGCGTTGCGTGTGTGTGTGTGTGTGTTTGTGTGCCTGCGTGCGTGCGTGTGTGTGTGTGTTGTTAGAGAAGAGAGAGAGGAGAGAGAGAAGAGAGAGAGAGAGATGAGGACTTCGTCGTCTAAAATCAAGTAAAATTGCGACAGGATTTGATCCCATTTCTTACACCACGACAAAGCATTTTCCACAATGCTGTTAGACCAAATTATCAGAGTTCTTCCCTTCCCATTATGCTGGGCATTCTGGAAAGCTGCCAATAGCGTGGGAAGACAGCACCATTTATACCGATCCCCTGAACAAGGAAAAATCAGAAACGAAAATCTTCCAATTTCCGGCCCATTTCTTTAGACTCCTCACATCGGAAAAAAGTTTTTGAGAGGATAATGGAATTCAGATTACGTTTCCTTGAAAAGAAGGGGATTTTGCCCATACTTCAAGCTGATTTCAATAATAAATAAATAATAAATAAATAAATAAATAAAATGAATAAATAAATAAATAAATAAATAAGTAAAATAAATATAAAAAAAAATAAAAAAGAGGGAAGAAGCATCACCGATCATGTTAGTCCTATAGCTTCACCACCTCAAAGGAACCTTGGAACTGTTCACCAACAAAGATAAAAATATCAATATCGAATTTCATTTACAAAAATCAGAAAGTTCATCTGGGTGACGGTTAGAATATTGATGCTTCCTTGTGATCACACTTTCCTTCTTTTTGATTTATATCTAACCTCTTTACCATCCGTTGATCTACATTTTCATTCATGCATTTGTTTCAGTTTTAATGAACTTATCACATTAATATGTGTTGGTATGCACTGTATTGTCACATACTTAAGAGCTAGTAATGGTGCTGGAAGGAGTGAGTGTTTATACAAATTACTTCTCTTCGTTCCAACAAACATACTATGGTATTGCACACCAGCCTTTTTCTGGTAAAGCATTCTTCTTAAAACCGAAAAGGCAGAGGAGTCAAATTACCACTTTTCCGCGGTCACTGAGGAGAAACAATCAGGTTTCGAAATACCGTATCTGACCAGGAGTTATATGTTAGTGAGCTTTCTTTCTCCCCATTGGAGATGAATCTCCCTCTTTGGAGACAGACTATAAGCTTGCTGAAGGTTCATTTTGAGAAGCTTTATTTATTCCCCCATTCACCCACTCCAAGCACATACTGTCAGTTAGGCAGAATCATCTACCCCACTGCAGATATGAAGGCTTAACCACCCCCCTATTTCTACATCTGAGACATCTAAGAGCAAGCTTTGTTTATAATTCAATATTTCTTGCAGTCATTGCAACACATAGCTGCTCTGTAAGTTGCTGGAACGGTGCTCGGTACTTATCCTTGGAATTTATTGTTTTCATTGTATCTATATATATATATATATATATATAATATAATGCTGAACAATGAAGTAGTGGGGGAAAACAAGTGCAGGTTAACAATTCTTCCATCCATTATAGTAATGACTTGGCAAAGATTAGAAACTGGGGAGAGGGGGAAAAAAATTGAAGATGAAATAAATGGGAAAATTGTATATCATAAATATGAAACCCCTTCACTAGCTTGCATGAGGAAACTATCGCAATCCCTCCCGAAGACCTTCGTCGTCCGCTGGATCTGGACTCATCTCAGGGAGACACGGCTGATTGTGTCTGTGCTCTTGGCGTCAGATAGAGACACACCACAGTCCCACATAATTCTGTTGGTGTTCCGACCGCCAAGGGTTCGAAAAAAGAATGCAACAGCACCCCCAAAGCAGCCAGCGAAAGGTAGCAGAATACAAAACAAAACGAAAGTTTGGAGAGGAAAAAGTTGTTGAAAACTAAAAACATTACGCAAACAGAATAAAATGTAAGGGACAATCTATATATGATATATATATATATATATATATATATTATATAGATAATATAGATATATATATAGTATGTATGTATGTATGTATATATAAAGAGCAGAATTATCAACAACATAACTGCAATAAATAAACAGACAGAAGGGAAAAAATGTTTGATATATAAATGGGAAAATGAGGCAAATGAATAAAAACATAGAGAAACGGATAACAAAGAGATAAAACAAATGAAAGAGAAAGAATGTAAGATTTCAACAAAGCATTGATACCCTAACCGTCACTAGATGCACTTTCAGATTTTTTTTAAAAGTGAAATTTGATATTGATGTCCTTACCGTTGTTGTTAAAACTATTCCGCAAACAACGTCCACAGAATAACACTCTGGATTTGTATAGATTTATTTAGGTTTGGGGAATCGACACTGCGTGTTGATGTCTGCGACGATTAGCTTTGGAAAGTATTTGCAATCTTTTTAAGAGCATTCCCATGCGTGATAATATGCATGCATAACAAAAACATATCAAAAAACCTATCATGGAAAGCGAAAATCTGAGTTGCTTATAGTTCTCGATGCTTAGAGAGCTCGATTTCACTAAGATTAATTTTATCACTTTTTTTATGCATTTTGGTGTGACCCAGTTTTTTAAGTTGGTGTCAGAACAGTTATCCAAAAAACGTAGAGGGCATAATCAAAAACAAAATAAAATGCAAGCATCAAAGAAAAGCTAAGCTCAAACTAAGCAGTAACTGGCAACCAGAGAACCTCACTTACAGCGCAAGAGGAGCAGCTGAAGAAAGAAAAAAGTAAAGGGGGGCACACCATTTTGGGTGAACGACTGAATCAACAAAACCTGAAGCACAGCCAGACCTTCCTGCAGAAGAGACAAGTGCATGGTCGCATGCCGTATACCAAGACAGACAGTGGTCAAGAAAGCCATCATGTCTCTGACCACCTGGACCGCCGCAGGATCAGAAGAGATGCCAGCGACACTAGCTATGAAAGCCATCATGTCTCTGACCACCTGGACCGCCGCAGGATCAGAAGAGATGCCAGCGACCACATAGCTATGAAAGCCATCATGTCTCTGACCACTGGACCGCCGCAGGATCAGAAGAGATGCCAGCGACATAGCTATGAAAGCCATCATGTCTCTGACCACCTGGACCGCCGCAGGATCAGAAGAGATGCCAGCGACACTAGCCTTGGAAACCATCATGTCTCTGACCATAACTAGCCTTGAAAGCCCTCATATCTCTGACCATAACTAGCATTGAAAGCCATCATGGTCTCTGACATGACTAGCCATGAAAGCCATCATGTCCTCTGACCATAACTAGCCATGAAAGCCATGATGTCTCTGACCATAACTAGCCATGAAAGCCATTATATTCTCTGACCATAACTAGCCAATGAAAGCCATCATATCTCTGACCATAACTAGCCATGAAAGCCATCATGTCTCTGACCATAACTAGCCATGAAAGCCATCATGTCCTCTTGACCATAACTAGCCTTGAAAAGCCATCATGTCTCTGACCATAAACTAGCCGTGAAAGCCATCATATCTCTGACCATAACTATCCTTGAAAGCCTCATGTCTCTGACCATCAGGACAGCAGCAAGATCAGAAGAGGTCCCGGTGAAAACTAGCCTGGTAAGCCGATTTAGGGACGACCGTCCACGGTACAGCACATCTTCGTCAGCAAGATGTGAGAACAGGAACACACTGAGGCAGAAATGGAAAGAACGAATCCCCGTTGTCTTCAACTCTTTTTTCTCTCAGCTCCTCAGTGTCACTGGGGTGTTTGCAGTGAGAGACTGTTAGAGTCCACAGGATCCAGCATATCGGTCAGTTTTCTGCCAAGGCCTGGGTCACTGTAAATGTAGGCCCACGTGCTGCTTGATGGTTGATGCTCTGGTTCACTGGTGAAGATGATTAGTTAGTGTTTCTGATGGCGTTCCCGTGGTTTGGGTTCTGCTTTCCA
This sequence comes from Conus betulinus, assembly GCA_016801955.1. Classification (NCBI taxonomy): domain Eukaryota; kingdom Metazoa; phylum Mollusca; class Gastropoda; order Neogastropoda; family Conidae; genus Conus; species Conus betulinus. The sequence continues at coordinate 24,851 of JADBJO010020523.1, forward strand.
ACAGCTGCTGACAGGATACATAATATGCAATTATAATGGAAAGACAAAATTTGTCAATAACAAAAGCAGAATAAAAGAAAACAAAAAACAAAACCAAAACCCACGTAACGCGATTGAAAATGGCAGGGAAAACTCCAGCTTGCAGATGCATGATAGGAAACTATAATTTTCATCTAGACAGACAATTGCAAGAACAGTAGAAGCGCGCGCGCGCACACAACACAGCACACACACACACACACACACACCAACACCCACAACACACACACACCACACAAAACACTCACACACACCACACACATACTGATTACGCCAATGCTTCACTACTGTAAAGGAGATTTATTCAAATACATTGTGAGTCACTGAGGACATGAGTATTAGCCTCCCAGCCATTTCATCTCAGATTAGCCCTCGTTAGATTTAATTCGTTTTTTTCTGCCCATGTATTATATGTATACATGAAAGGAATTGGATTAGCAGAGTTTAAAGGAAGAACGAATATAGCTAAAGCAACATTGACTTCTCCCCCAGGGATTGGTACATTAGTCAATGCCGCATCACTCCCACACACAGTCCAATGGGGAACCAGCACACATGAAGTCTGTCACAGCAATACTGATCAAACCGCCGGGCTATGGTCAGACTCCTGGGGACACTCTGGTAGTGTTGGTTTTTAAGGCATTGCTCTGTACTGACCAAAAGATGAGGGTTTGACCGACACAGATCAGCAGGCAAGAATAAGGTGAAATTAAAATGATCATTACACTGACGGAATACAGTCTTCCTTTGAAAACTCCTTCTGGTAACTGGCAGTGGGGATGCAGATACCTGTGACTGACTGTAAAACGCCCAGTGTCTTGTCATCGGGAGTAAAGGGAACACAGCTAAAAGGAACCCAGTCAAGCAAGTCAAGAGACAAGCCACTGATGCTGATGTTGTCTCAAATCGCAGAGTGCTGAATGGAAAGCGGAAAGAACAATAAACCGGTCCAGTGTAATGAGGCAGATGATCAGAGCTGACACTTCACTGGACAGGAGAGACAGAAAAGCCGGCCACATGACAAGTCACACTGTTTTTCCACGTGTCGTCACGATGGGAGATATTGACCTCGGAGTCTTTCATCAGCAGCTCCAATCAAGGTGATGTAGAGTCCCATCAGGAAGTCAGCCATGGTCAGAGTGTGATGACAAACACAGTGTACCACTCACAGAGGTCCTGTGTTTCTTACAATCAAACGTGCACAGAAGAGGAGGCAAGACATGTTGCCGACAAGAGACAGAGCCAGGCCCTCATCCACAGAAACACAACGATACGTCCAACGACTGCAGTACTGCAGTAGTCTTCCACACGAGGAAATCTCGTCTTTGGGGGCGATGACAAGAACTACTGTCAAAGCCAGGAGGAAGAAACTCATTGCAACACAGTTTATAATTATATTTCCCGTGTGGATGGAGCTTAAATGCTGAAGATGTGTGAGCATGTCTGCTGGGAATGTTTTCACTGGGCTGCCGTCCATGTACAGTTCGGTCAGTTGAGGTAAGGACTGAAAGAAAAACTGCTGAGGAAGTGTGAACAGATGTGAGAGACAAATTCATTTTCTGTATTCTGGAAAGGACGAAAAGACTTGAGGGGTCAAACAGGTGTGAGTGTGGTGTGTGTGACAGGTCTACGACTGTCAGTCTGATGTGCTGTGCAGCAGAGGACTGGTCCTTAAACCAGTGAATGTGAGAGGATTCCCAGACAGCGACCAGTGTTTCCAGATGTTCCAGGTGAAGGAAGGGTGACAAGCTGACTTGCTTCAGCTGGTTATCACTGAGGTCGAGGAACTTCAAATTCCGCAATGTTATGTGGGTATGTGACTGATTGAAACACTGAGCAAAGACCAGGTAAATAACGATAGATATTGAGGCTGACATCAAGACAGCGTCATGCCAGAACCTGGTGGCGTCTAAGGAACGGAGCCTGGAGCTGAGGGAATTGTGCTGCAAGAAAGGAAAGATGCACCACATTGAAATGTGGACCATGACATTGACACACTCAAAGGGACAGGTCATCCCACACAAGCAAAATTCATTCGTCATGCTTTGGACACGTGAGACCAGCCGTCACATAACAATGATCACTGTGCAGAAACAGTGATCCCAGAAATTATTCTGCATCTAAAAAAATCCTTGACCATGTCATGTCCTCAACATCCCTCTTCATCCTGGTGGTCAATACAGGTCGTACATTCCATTGCAAGCGTGTGAAGACAGGCAACACACAGTCATTGAACTGGTCTGCCAGGACAACGGTAATGGGCTGTCAGGACAGGAGGACTCATTGGACTTCATGGGGTTGAAGTGTGAACAGCTTGCTGTGGGTGTGTAAATTTGATGAGAGCCGGGGGGATGGAAGATAGGGATAAGGAGCGAGCACCTCTCTCTTAGAAAAATCACAGTCTTGCTCATCAGATTCATCCCAGCAGTCAAAAGAACTGGTCACATACGTTGTTGAAGAGCAAACACTGACCGTTGGGACACGTGAATTCCTTCACACAAGGGTGAATGATAACAGAACGATTCATCACTGTTGTCATCGCAGTCAGTAACACAAAGTCAACACACCAGGGTGAATGATAACACGAGGCGGTTATCCCCTGCGGCAAACAAAGGAGTCAGAGTTGTCAGAGGTGACCATGAGGAGGAATTTGGCTGAACTAGGTTTCTTAGGAACAGTTGACTTATGGTTAGGAAAACTACAAACTATTTCAGTTTTACAAAAGTCTTCTATAGCGACCAAGGGTCCAGGAGGAATATGTGTAAGGTCACGTGACCATCCGAGACCGACACATAGTTATAGACACTGTGTGTGGGTTTGTTACGTACTGATTTTGTAAAGTAAATATTTTTTGACGTGATAGACCACACCATCACTGATTGAGCTTCCATTGAATGGTACACATTGCAGACACATGGCAACCATAGCCGGCGGAAGATTCATGTGAACAGTGGATCATGCAAGAGTATAGGAGATAGTTAAGAAATGTGGACGTGCGTCGAAATGTTTTAACAACGGACACGGTCCCTTTATCTTCAAAGAACGCTGTGTGTGTCATAGATGACAATTCACTTTATGATACGAGGAACGTTTGATCTCTCGGTTTATTAAACAAAACTGATACAACGGAGGCGCAGGGGCTTGTATAAAAAATGGAATAAAACCAACAAGAATAATGCATAGCGCTTTTTTGTCACAGTACTTATAATATTTCTAACGCAGCGCTAGGATCCCAGTCCTGTCACACAGAGTAGGGAAGGTCAAGCATTACCCCCCGAGCGAAAAACGCCAGAGTCAGTATTTAATTGATGTGGTTATTGTTTTTTTCTTAGTCTAGGATTTCCCCTTGAATGTCATTCATCAAAATCACCCAAATTAATATTGTTTGAAAAATATGGACTATAACAACTTTACACATCTCTAGTCCGAGAGCGCTGAGATTAATGCTAGACTGTACAGGTACAGGAATTCAGCTGGATCTGTACCAGAAGTGTCAGATATACCTCACTCAGAAAGCACACACACACACACACACAGACCACACACACACCACACACACCACACCACACGCACACATAATGCACACACACACATACAACAGACCATAGATAGCGCAGCACATCACGAATGCAAGTACAGCGCGACCACGCGACGCACGCGCCAGCCCACACACACAGCGCACACTACACACACCACACACACACACACACACACGACACATACGCGCGGGCGTCGCACGCACGCACGCACGCACGTACCGACGGCGCACGTGTGTCATGATTAAAATCACTAAAAAAAACAAAAACAAACAAATAGAAAGGACAAGACTCACAGGACACAGCACGTTGAAAAGTTTAAAGAAGCACGCAAAATAGAAATGTCTTCCAGCCAGTGGTTCGGAAGCAATGATTTCAATTATGAAGGTAGTGCATCATGAACATAATGTAGAGGGAACAGCACCATCTGTGTGATCCTTCAGCAACACGAGGAACAGACGTGTGCACTTTGCTGCACATGTGGAAGGCGAACGTAAACAGCACTTGTCGTGGACACCAGCTTTGCACTTCTTGCACCTGGGGTAAGACTTTCTTTTTTCTTTCCCCGCAGAAACAAGCCACAAGACTCACTGAGCTTTTCCATGGCTCAATATTGGTCCATCCTGTCAAAACACGAACCTCTGGTGGCACCGGAACCCTTTTACCTACCACACTCCCCTCAGCCTTGAAACGAAACCAGTTGGCGGAAGAGAGTGTATTGACGCGCAGGCATGATAGACCTCTTGCAGTGGACGGTCTGGATGTTCATAAAAGGAATGCAGTGGCTCCATCTCAGCAGCCCTGACGGTGCTCAGTACAGACGGCATGGTGTGCTGGATGGTGAAAGAGAGAGGACACCACCATTTCTGTGAATGGACAGAGATTCGACAACTTTTCCACATGTTGGTCCATCCGAATCCACACCCAACTCGTTGTCCTTGTCGTAGTGCTTCACCAATAGATGAGCGGGGGCATCCCCTCCACCCTCCTCTCATCTGGACCCAGCGAGTTTGTTTTGCCCTGCCAACGGCTGAACCCCAGCAACGTTTGACACTAGTGTTCACAATATTGTAATGTCAATACCAGCATACAACAGACAAAAGCCCATCTTGGACACATCCGTGGCTGAGGTCGCAAAAGCTGCCCGCGTTGTCCTTCTCCATCTTGGAGAGATTTCCGGCAGACACTCCTGAAGCCTGTTTGGCAGCACGGACAGTATCTGTACAGCGTCAATGATGTGAAAACGACAGTGTCTGTAAAAAACCCATCCCCTTCTCTGGGTCAGGGAGTCCACCAGCTTCAAATGATTGTGAAAACGGACAGTGTGTCTGTACAACCCATCCCCTTCTGGGTCAGGGATTCCACAGCTTCAATGATGTGAAAACGGACAGTGTCTGTACAAACCCATCCCCTTCTGGGTCAGGGAGGTCCACCAGCTTCAATGATGTGAAAACGGACAGTGTCTGTACAACCCATCCCCTTCTGGGTCAGGGAGTCCACCACTTCTTCAACGGACAGTGTCTGTATAACCGACCCCGTCGGGTTGAATGTCAATGTGTGCAAAGATCTGTACAAACTTCTCCTTCTGTTCAGCGCGTCAGCTACCTATCGAATCAACTACGCACGCACACACACGGCACGCGCACCTACACCCACCACACATACACAATACACACACACACACACCACACCTACACACATGACTGCCAACTCACGGGTATACAACGTCAACTCACGGTTAACTTTCTGTTGCCACGCTAATTTCTGTTGGTCATTGCTGTTGCTGTTTTGGGTCAGTTAAAAACTGATGGCGATTGTTATTAGAGGTTTCCCTTCCATTTTCTTCGTAGCCTCTGTCTTCATCAGTGTTAACATCACCTACGCTGGTGGATCAATATAGATTCTGTGGCCTCTTCAAAGCTTGTGTCTTTCCTCCAGCACACTGACCACATTCACGAAACAGTGAAATCGTCTGAAGAAATATGACACACAATGATTAATGAGTACGAGAAAATACCCCATCCCTATTGATCCTACAGTCTCTGAAAAGGGACGCTAGTTTGGGTCTACACGATAATCAATGGTGATTCATATTTGATCAACAACTGAACAAAACGGTTTTTTTGTATTAGTGTCTCATAACCAACTTTTGTTCTTTATTTTGTATACACAAAATTTCCAAAACAAGGAGATATGGATTTACCTTTGAATTGACTCATGGCTGGCGACAAAAGATGGCAACTTTGCAAATCGGCAGTCTCTCTCTTCGTCAAAATCAAAGCGAAGGGGGACAGTAGTAATTATAACTGATTACACAATACAACAGTTGTCTCCTTCCCCACTTTCTCCTTCCCACTCACTGGCAAACAAACTCCTCCCACCTGTCCATTCAAATGGGTAGAACTCAAGAAAAGGCCAATGTTACAACCCACCATGCTTGACCCGAACAAACAGGACAGTGGGATTCACATGGGTTTTAGAGAGGCAAATGCACTGGAAGCCTTTTTTTTTTCGGGCCATGACAATACTGCACGGCGGCAGACGCTGTACAACATTTGAAAGATTCTCCTTAAACGTGATTATTTTTTCTTTTTCTTTTTTTTTTTTTTTTTTTTTTTTTTTTTTTTTTTCTTTCTTTTTTTTTTTTTTTTTTTTTATTTTTTTCTTTTGCCGTGTTCAGCGACTGCGCCAAAAACCCAGCTTCAAAGATATCAAAACCGTCTTTTTTTTATTATAGTT
>JADBJO010020524.1:0-22500 GCA_016801955.1 Conus betulinus
TGTTTGGTCAGAATTTGAGCAACACACTCAGAAACGCATCCATTAAGTGGATGAAACTCGACTGTGTGGTCCAGTCTTCCCAACTGAGTCCGCAGCAAACTCAACTCTGGGTAGGAGCCGGTCGGGGCAGAAAAACCCACAAGACTCTGATAGGATTCGAACCCACGACCTCCCAGCCGGGAGTCCCGCTAACCAGTCATTAACTTTTATTTTTTAGATCTGTGTAGGGGATACCATATGTTAGACAGTTTTCCTGTTGTGGCATTCTTGGCCAAACCATCAGCCATTTCATTCCCTCTGATGCCAACATGACCGGAACCCAAGCCAGAACAATGTTGTGATCTTCTGCTTTCAATGTGTAAAAAGCTCAAAAAAGTGTAGAAGTTCAGGATGATAGAGGTTACGGCCTGCTATCGCCTCCAAAGTTGACAGCGAATCAGACAAATTCAGGAAGTCTTGTTTGTAGATTGAGAGATTATCTTCAGTGTTAGAACCACAGCTGTAAGTTCAGCAGAGTAAACAGAAGTATCTGACGGAATATTTGAGAAGTACCCAGGCAATAGGCTGCACAAGGCCACACCATCTTCAGACTTTGAACCATCAGTAAATATTATCTGAAAGGATGGATATTTTGTACAGAGACCGGCAAACATTGCCTTGTACGCCTTAGAGCTTGTGGATTCTTTGCGAAAGGCAGCAAGATCAAAGCAGATTGCTGGTGTGGAAAAAAGGTCCATGGAGGTTTATCTGGAAACCTGGAGAAGTCAGACAGACACAACTCCTAGATCAAGACCTGCATTCTGCACATAAGGCTGCATATGAAGACCAAATGGAAGAATACAGTTTGGGATTTTTTTTTTATTTACTTTGAAACTGATGGTTAAAAACACAGTCATAGGCAGGGTTTTCCAGTTCAGAGAACAGTCTGAGACAGTAGTTCAAGGATAGTTTCAGACTGCTGTTGGATAATGAGGGTTCACCTGCCTCTGCATACAGGCTGTACACAGGGGTGGTATGGAATGCTTCAAGACAGAGACGAAGCCCTTGATGATGAATAGGGTCCAACAGTTTCAGGTAAGAGGGTCTTACAGAGCCCTGCACAGCACAATCATAGTCTAGCTTAGAACGGACTAAGGCTCTGTAGAGGTGCAACAAAGTTTTCTTATCAGCGCCCCAGTCAGAGTGTGCTACGACACGCAGAATGCTCAAAGCTTTCTGGCAAGAAGTTTTTAAGTTTTTTAATGTGACTGAGAAAGTTGAATTTTTGGTCAAAAATAACTCCTAGAAATTTGGCCTCTTTTTACAGCTGGAATGAGAGATTTCCCTATTTGGATTTCAGGATCAGCAAAGACCTGTTGAAAATTACGGAAGGGAATGCACTGTGTCTCAGCAGCAGAAAAGGTAAAGCCGTTTTCTTTCACCCACAGTGAGTTTTTATCCACACAAAGCTGGAGCCTGTGCTGAACCCTGGGTACAAGCTTCCAGTTGCATAGATGACAAAATCAGCTACAAACAATGAGCAGTCGGAACCCTGTTGACTGAATTAACAATGTTGCTGATTTTGATGCTAAAGAGGGCAGGAGACAGAATACTCCCTTGTCGAACACCCAATTCCTGCTCGTGAACATCAGAGAGAGTGGTGCCAACCCAAACCTGAAACTGCCGTTCTGCCAAAAACATGTAAATAAAAAGTGGAAGATGACCCTGAAACCAAGATCATGGAGATCATGAAGTATCCCAGATTTCCAGGTGGTATCGTAGGCCTTCTCCAAGTCAAAGAAAATGGTTACTGCATGTTGTTTATTTAGAAAGGTGTTTCGGAGCGTAGATTTCAGGCGAATCAAATGGTCCAGTGCAGTTCGATGTTTGCGGAAACCACATTGTTCTTTCGCCAAAAGGCTGTTGGTTTCGAGTTTCCACATGAGTCTAGCATTGACCATTTTTTTCCATCAGTTTTTGCAGATACAGCTGGTAAAAGCTATCGGACAGTAATTTGATGGGTTTGAAAGATCTTTTCCAGGTTGGGAATAGGTATGATGAGGGCTTTTCGCCAAGAAGGTGGAAAGAACCCAGTGGTCCATACATGGCTGTACACTTGTAGGAGGATGTTCAGATGTTTTTGCGGAAGATGTTTCAAAAGCATGTGCCAATGGGATTGCAATGATTTTTTTGTCTGCTTGAGACTGTTTTGCTCTCATGCCTACAACTGTCATGTTTTCATTGATTTTTGTGTATGATCATCTTGCTTTTATGCCTGCAATATGATGATTAAGTTTTCTGATTTTGTGAATCTTTGATTATCTTGCTTTTGTGCCTGGATTACAGTGACGTTCCACTGCTTAGAAAGCAGAAAATGTGGGCCAGCTTACATTCCACAGTGAATGGTTAATAATGTCAGGAGTTTAAGATAGCAATCAAACAGCAAGCACAAAGAGGAAGAAATACAAATAGTAGAAAAAAGTGTTTTTTCTTCTTTAAAAAAAAAAATTAAATCTAACTATTATACAGCCACTCGGGGAAAATGCGAACCTCTATCAAGGTGGGAACAATCCTTTGCTCACTGAATCTAGTTGTAATAAAGATCTGCACCAAATCTTACAAAGTCTGAACATTTAGATACATCCAATAAACTGAATCTAGTTGTAATAAAGATCTGCACCAAATCTTACAAAGTCTGAATATATAGATACATCCAATACACTGAATCTAGTTGTAATAAAAAATCTGCACCAAATCTTACAAAGTCTGAAAATATAGATACATCCAATAAACTTGACATTTTTTTTTTCAGCATTTTTGGAGAAACTTACAAAAATGTAAAAAAAAAAAAAAAAAAAAAAAAAAAAGCCTTATTTTGCAATACTGATGAAGGTGAAAAACAGTTCCCCACCCCCCCACTTTTGACCCCCTCCACTCGTAGCCAAATGTCATGGGTTCACCCCCAAGGCCACATGCCATCTTTCCACCAAATCCCATTGAAATGGAGTCACTAATCTTCCCATCATCTTGCCAACAGACAGACAGACAAACAGAGACCTTAAATGATCAGGAGAAGAGCCCCCCCCCCCCCCCCTCTCTCTCTCTCTCGAAAAAACAACAACAAAAAAAAGGCACGACTGGCCTCCAATACATGTTACTGATTTCAGTGGAAGCTCCCCCCCCCCCCCCCCCCCCCCCCCCCCCCCCCCCCCCCCCCCCCCCCCCCCCTTTTTTTTTTTTTTTTTTTTTTAAATCTTCACATTCTTTGAAGCTCTTATAAAATCTTCACCTTGCCCCCCCCCCCCCCCCCCCATCTACTTCTTGTCCCCCCCACTCACATATACAAAATCTCTCCCTCATCTCCTTCCTATTCCCTCAAATCCTCCCCTTTTACCATTATTGCACCCATGACCTCAGTTTGGGCACCCTAGCTCCACCAACCTCCCCCCTCCATTACTACACGATCCATCTCTGGTGATGCTCTGAGCACTGGTCTACAGGACAAGTGGTTACACAGAGATTCGACAACAGAAAATTCTGAGTCCAAAACAAATAAAGAATTGTCCCTAGCAAAACGCTGGAGAACATTCCGTTCTTGATTGTGCATTTTCCCCAAGGGACAGCAGTCCAAGTTTCACAGAAAAAAAAATCTGTTGTGATGGTCAAGTTATTCAGAACAAGTCCATCTCAAAAACAAAACAATGTAAAAATACATAGATATAGATAAGCAGGACCTAAAACATGGTAAAGGTTTCGACTCCAAAAGGCAAGGGCAAAAACTGTAGGATGTGTATACCCCCCCCAAGCATGCATCATGTGACGACATGCAAATTATTTTACTCCTATGACCTACATACTACTTCCAATTTTTGCCCATGTCTCTCCACATTGTCAGGGTCCAAGCCATCCTCTCTCCCCAATCCTCTCCTGCCACTGCCCTCCTTCCCCTTCTAGGTCTTAATACTATGGGAATGGTGCCAAACCACAGACACGCAACTTTTATAAATGACGATTTTCCAAATCTGTGTGCATTTTTGCATGTGCTTATGTGTCTGTGTGTTTGTGTGTAGGTTTGTGTGTGTGAGCATGCTTTTGTGTGTGTGTGTGTGTGTGTGTGTGTGTGTGTGTGTGTGTGTGTGCGTGCGTGCGCGCATGTGCTTGTAAGTGTGTGCATGCATGACTGTGTGTGTTGCAGCTCATTCAGCTTTGTCTGCATATTTATTTCATTTTGTAAAATCTTGAGGTGTGTAAATATGTGTGTGAGAGAGGGTAAGAATATGTACGTGCATGTGCATGTGCATGCACACACTAGTACAAAAACTGAAATCATATTGTTTGTTGGTTTGGTTTTTTTTTTTTTTCCTGTTTTTGCTCAGTTTCAATTTCCATTATAGTAATCAATGTTTGTGTAAGCATCCCCTAATGTCCAATGTCAGGCAATCTTGTTCATACTAAGCTTAAGCCATGATGGAAAGAAACTGTGGAAGTAAGTTTTAAAGAGACAGGAAATCAAAAATACCCAGAATTACCATTACTACTATTAGGTACTGTACCACAAATTTCTGGTTTGATAACATAATATGAATTGGTACAATCTTTGATTTTGGGTTTTTTTTGCTTTGTAAGTGGTGTAATGTATTTGTTGCCATAATAAATCATCTTGATAGCAAATAATTTGTTTTAGAACAGTAAAAAAAAAAAAAAATTCATCACCCTCTAACCAAAACACCACATCAAATACCTGGTTTGAGAACAATCTGGAGGATATAGCTTTGCCTGGTTTGGTAAGTACTAGCTATCTAACTTCACACCAACATAATCCACAAGAATGAAAATCTGGCACACAAAACACACAAAACTAGTGTTCCTGTTTAAACAGCTAATGACATATAAACACACACACACACACACACACACACACACACACACACACACACACACACACACGCACGCACACACACACACACACATACACGCACGCGCACACTGGCATGCACAAAGCAAGATTCAGGTTCTGATCATTCATGCAAATGTCAGATTTATGGTAACAACAGAGTGACTCAAAGTACATGTACACACCACTGTCTAATTTACCATGCATACAGATGAAAAAAAATACAACACATACTGAAAATTATCTCCATGCATAACTTTCTTGGTAACAGTTCAGTCCAATGAAAAAATAAATGACATTCACACTAAGTAACAAAAGTAAAGAAAGATACAAGACTAAGAAAATGTTCTTCTGAAGTGTCTGATACACAAATCTTACTGCAATGTTCTCGTTATAGAGACTCTCCTTTACGTCAGTCTGACTGATTGACACTTTTATGAAGAAGCTTTTCTGTGCGTGACAGCTCCCATCAATGACATCTTCACAAAGGGGGCCTCTAATTCAGGACTTTTCCTATCAACTCAATCATAGCTACCTGGCTCAAGGTAGAGAGAGAAAGAAGAAAACAAGCACATGAAAAACAAACAATGTGAAGGAAAATCAGAGTCTACTGTGTGAGCACTGCTGAGAATTCAGGGAAAGGCAACAAATGTTGCTCAAGTCTAAGAAGATGGAGAAAACTGACTAGTCAGCAGCTGGGCAAGAACTTGTATCTCTTAGCACTGTGCAAAATTCGGCCAGCAAAGCACAATTATCGGTCACAGCATGATGAGTTTGACATGGAACAAAGTATGACACTAAACAGTTTGATCTGAACTTTGAAAAAAAAAAAAAAACGTAAACAAACAGGGAGGGGGGTGGTGGATGATGGGGTCGTTAAATATATTAAAAAAGGAGAAAGCTGTAAAACGAATTAAAATTTCTGATGCACTACCTCATTTCACATCCTGAGAACGGGAAGGAAGTACTGAATGTGACTGCGCCAGTTTTTTCTTTTCACACCTTTTCTTTTCCCTTCCTGTTTTTTCTCTCCCTCTCCGAAACACCAGTGTCAACTTGTTTTCCTGCCCTAGTGTCTGGGAATTTGGTGATTCAAAGAGCCTAAATTTCTCTGGGATGATCTCGTCAAATGTGCATGGAAATGGTTACTTCCAAGAGCCAGCAGAAGAACATTTTCTCAATCAGAAATGCCACTGTGGAGAAGCATCTTCCTGTCCAAGATGCAAAACATTCCTTGCAGCTGTTGGAGAGAGGACAGCAGACAACATAAGCACACATCACACACACCTTGGGCAACAGGTCATCAAGGTACGCCTTCACTAACAGTGTGACGGAACCGAGGTTCCAGCACCGGGACAATGGAGCACGATTACTTCCCATCTCTCATTGTGGAATGAACTGACCGGAACTGGCTGAATCCCTCCACTCCCCCCCCCCCCCCCCCCCCTGAAAAAAAAAAAAAATCCATGCTCTAAAATACCTCACTTTCGTTCTGCTTGTAGTGCTTACAGTCCAGCTGACAGGGACAACCTCACTTCCATGGATACAACAGATACAATAGATAACCTCCGAATAAGATTTGAAAGTCACCTCAATCCGTTCTTCCTTTTTTCAAAGATTTGTTATGTTTCCGGAATATTTTTGTCTTTGCTGCCTACACTAACGTTACCTCGCATTTAAGACTCACTCCCTTTGAAAATCCTTCTTTGTCTACTTTGTTCCTCACCCAGACTCAAAGGTAAAAACCAGTAAGTGAGGTTTTGTCTAAGTGACCAATTTTAACCCCAACATTAATACAGTCATTTTCCTTTCTGACTGATATCTAAATACAATACTAATTTGCATTCTGCTTTGTTTTTTTGTGCATGTTATTTTCATTTCTTGATTTCATTTTATTTCTTTTTTTTTTTTGTGGTTTGCATGTTTTTCATCTCCCCTCCAGAAAACTGCTCACCTCCTCCACGTTCTTCCCTCCCACCAATGCATGACGGCCTGATCTTCTACGAAGGACAGAAAGTGGCTGAAGCGCAATTTTTTTTCTTTGTAAAGCATGCCTTCACACACGGGACCTTGGTCTAAAATCTCATTGGACGACTTGGAAAGGGGCTGGGGTCTGCACAGACGGTGACTCCGAAGAGACACGTTGATCTAACCTGGCTGGACTGGGCCCGGGGTCGATCCTTCAATTAGAACAATGCTTCACTGCACCAACCAGGCCTCCCTCTAAACACGCAGGTTTGGTTGAGAGGGGTTGGGGGGATGGGTGTGTTACCTGTTTGTTCGTTTGTATGATTATTTTCACTTCTGAGCAGCCTTACTCCAAGGCTCTACTGTGCTGGCTACACATTACATTCAGCAGCTACTGCATTTCAACAGACTGCTGAATACTGCTCATGCTATTACTACATAATGCTGTTCTGAGAGAGAGAGAGAGAGAGAGAGAGAGAGAGAGAGAGAGAGAGAGGGCAGGCAGGCAGGCAGGCAGACAGAGACAGAAACAGAAAGAGAGACAGAGATAGAATGAGAGACAGAGACAGACAGCCAGCCAGACAGAGAAATTTCCCATATAAGTTGAGGAAAATTATGAACTGTTGACACTTGTAGTTAAATCCACTCATAACTCACAATCTACATCAGCTTTTCCTATTACTGCAATAATTTTCTAGATTTGTATTTGTACAATCACCTGAAAACTTGTTATCTAGATTTTCATTTTTTACACTCAAATCAGCAGCTTTTTTAAACGGTCCTTAAAAAGCATCTCATTTTGCCTCTCTCAGTCTAACTGAATGGCAAGGAAAAATGTAACAAACAACAAACGAGAACCTGCTGCACGTAAACCTATCTGTCTGAATTCAAATTGTCGCCACTGATCTCTGCCGTTAGGCAGGCTGTTATGCACAGATCCACTTACATACACGCAACCTTGCCTTTAGTTTGACAATCACTGACTGACTTACATACCATGGATTAAAAAAAAAAAACAAACCCCAATACATTTGCATATCTGTATCCACACGCGGTGGAAATCCATCAAACTCAAACCAGTAGTCTCTCAGGCCCTCTGACATTCATTCCACAATGACACACAGAGAGTAAAACCACATAAACATGCACCACTGTGGTCACTTGAGTGAAGAGTTACCATGGTCACCATGTTAGTCTCTGCACACGCAGTCCTCTGACCATCGAAGCACGTGCAGACAAGCACACTGACTACACAGTCTGGCAGCATGCATGCAGAAGGCGTTAGTTCGATCTGTTCACAACAATTAGCAGTTGCTATCTGGGAGAGGGAGTGGGGGCGGTGGGCAGGGGGACTCACTATGGATTGCTACTTACGCCGATGTGTGAGAGATTTTTTCATTCCAGTCGTGTATGGTCTCACTGGTCTTCTGGTATCTGGAAAGACAGCTGAGGATCTAGCATACCTGCACTGGTTTTGGAAAGACAGCTGTGGATCTACCCCTCCCTGCATTAGCACAGGAAAGACAGCTGAGGATCTAGCATACCTGCACTGGTTTGGAAAGACAGCTGAGGATCTAGCATACTTGCACTGGTTTGGAAAGACAGCTGAGGATCTAGCATACCTGCACTGGTTTGGAAAGACAGCTGTAGATCTACCCTACCTGCATTAGCACAGGAAAGACAGCTGAGGATCTAGCATACCTGCACTGGTTTGGAAAGACAGCTGAGGATCTAGCATACTTGCACTGGTTTGGAAAGACAGCTGAGGATCTAGCATACCTGCACTGGTTTGGAAAGACAGCTGTAGATCTACCCCCTACCTGCATTAGCACAGGAAAGACAGCTGAGGATCTAGCATACCTGCACTAGTTTGGAAAGACAGCTGAGGATCTAGCATACTTGCACTGTTTGGAAAGACAGCTGAGGATCTAGCATACCTGCACTGGTTGGAAAGACAGTTGTGGATCTACCTGCCTGCATTAGCACAGGGAAAGACCGCTGAAAATCTAGCATACCTGCACTGGGTTTGGAAAGACAGCTGAGGATCTAGCATACCTGCACTGGTTTGGAAAAAAAACAGCTGTGGATCTACCCAACCTGCATTAGCACAAGAAAGACAGCTGAGGATCTAGCATACCTCACTGGTTTGGAAAGACAGCTGTGGATCAATCCTACCTGCATTAGCACAGGAAAGACAGCTGAAGATCAAGCATACCTCACTGGTTTGGGAAAGACAGCTGTGGATTAATCCTATCTGCATTAGCACAGGAAAGACAGCTGTGGATCTAGCATACCTGCACTGGTTTGAAAAGACAGCTGTGGATCTATCTACCTGCATTTAGCACAGGAAAGACAGCTGAAGATCTAGCATATCTGCACTGTTTTTGGACAGCTGTGGATCAGCTGTGGATCTAGACAGCTGGGATCTACCTATCTGCATTAGCACAGGAAAGACAGCTGTGGATCTAGCATCTGCATTAGCACAGGAAAGACAGCTGAGGATCTAGTATACCTGCACTGGTTTGGAAAGACAGCTGTGGATCTAGCATACCTGCACTGGTTTGGGAAAGACAGCTGAGGATCTAGCATACCTGCACTGGTTTGGAAAGACAGCTGTGGATCAATCTACCTGCATTAGCACAGGAAAGACAGCTGTGGATCTACCCTATCTGCATTAGCACAGGAAAGACAGCTGAGGATCTAGCATACCTCACTGGTTTGGAAAGACAGCTGTGGATCAATCCTACCTGCATTAGCACAGGAAAGACAGCTGAGGATCTAGCATGCCTGCACTGGTTTGGAAAGGCAGCTGTGGATCTAGCATACCTCACTGGTTTGGAAAGACAGCTGTGGATCTACCCTGCCTGCATTAGCACAGGAAAGACAGCTGAGGATCTAGCATACCTCACTGGTTTGGAAAGACAGCTGTGGATCTAGCATACCTGCACTGGTTTGGAAAGACAGCTGTGGATCAATCCTACCTGCATTAGCACAGGAAAAGACAGCTGAGGGTCTAGCATACTGCACTGGTTTTGGAAAGACAGCTGTGGATCTAGCATACCTGCACTGGTTTGGAAAGACAGCTGTGGATCTAGCATATTACCTACACTGGAGTAAGAAAGATAGCTGAGGATCTCGCGTGTGCCTACACTGGAATAAGAAAGATAGATAAGATCTAGCATATACCTACAATGGAGTAAGAAAGATAGCCGAGGATCTAGCTTGTACTTACACTGGAGTAAGATAAATAGCTGAGAATCGAGCATGTGCCTACACTGGAGTAAGAAAGACAGCCGAGGATCTAGCATGTGCCTACACTGGAGTAAGAAAGATAGCTGAGGACCTAGCATGTGCCTACACTGGAGTAAGAAAGACAGCTGAGGATCTAGCATGTGCCTACACTGGGAGTAGGAAAGATAGGCGAGGATCTAGCATGTGCCTACACTGGAGTAGGAAAGACAGGCGAGGATCTAGCATGTGCCTACACTGGAGTAAGAAAGATAGCTGAGGATCTAGCATGTGCCTACACTGGAGTAAGAAAGACAGCTGAGGATCTAGCATGTTCCTACACTGGAGTAGGAAAGATAGCCGAGGATCTAGCATATGCCTACACTGGAGTAAGAAAGATAGCTGAGGATCTAGCCTTTACCTGCACAGGTAGAAAGTCACTTGAGCATCAACATACCTGTTTCTCCTGTACAAAAAAAAAAAAAAAGGAAAAAAAAACTATTTCTGGTCTATCAAAGTGCCATGCCAGTCCTTCAGCAAGAAAGCCAGTCCTTTACAAAAGTCTAGATATACACCCGCATTGGCACTGGAGAGACAGCTGAGAACCAACATAACTGCACAAGGGCCACCAGTCTGGAGAAGACACCGTAAGTCAAGCACACCTGAACTTGTGTTGGAAAAAAACAAAAAGAATGTCTATACGTTCACTACTTTGGTAAGAGCCTGATGGGCTAGCCTACCTGTGCAAGTGTAACGAAAGACAGTCCAGGATGAAGCAGATCTTGACTAGAGAAGGAAAGATGCCTTGAAGATTGAACATACATGCACCACAGCAGGAAGGAAAGACACCTTAGGGTCAAGTGTGTCTGTATGACAGAAAAGACACCCAAAGGTCTAACATATATATATTCTTCATAAAGTTAAGACATCGAAGGGTCTAGCATATGAGTACTTTAGTTAGAAAGATACCTAAGGAAAAAGCATGTATTAAAATGGAAAGCCAGCTGAAGAAAGCCAGCTGAGGAAAGCCACCTGAAGAAAGCCACCTGAGGAAAGCCACCTGAGGAAAGCCAGCTGAAGAAAGCCAGCTGAGGAAAGCCACCTGAAGAAAGCCACCTGAGAAAAGCCACCTGAAGAAAGCCACCTGAAGAAAGCCAGCTGAGGAAAGCCACCTGAGGAAAGCCAGCTGAAGAAAGCCAGCTGAGGAAATCCACCTGAAGAAAGCCACCTGAGAAAAGCCACCTGAAGAAAGCCACCTGAAGAAAGCCAGCTGAGGAAAGCCACCTGAGGAAAGCCACCTGAGGAAAGCCTTCTGAGGAAAGCCACCTGAAGAAAAGCCACCTGAAGAAAGCCAGCTGAGGAAAGCCACCTGACATATATAATGTGCTAGAGATGGAATGATTCATAAGGATTTAGCACACATCTACTAGAACTGGAATGACACCTGAGTGTTTAGCATATATATACGTACTAGAGTTGAAATGCACCCGAGGGTCTAGGATACAGGTACTAAAGCTGGAAAGCCAACAGAGTACCTAGCATATGTGTACTAGAGTTGGAATGACACATGAGGGTCTAGCATACATGTCATCAAGTTGGAAAGACAGCTGAGTGGCTAGCATATATGTACTTGTACTAGAAAGACACCTGTGGATCTAGGATCTATGCAGTATTCTTGGAAAGACAACTGAGGGTGTGGCATGTACGTAGTCAAGATGGAAAAGCACCTGAACTGAGGGTGTAGCATGTATGTAGTCAAGTTGGAAAGGCACCTGAGGGTCTGGGATACATGTACTAAAGATGGAAAGACAACTGATAATCTAGCATGTATGTATCAAAGTTTGAAAGACATCTCGAAGCGGCTAGCATACAAGCACTAGAGGTAGAAAGACAACCGAGCATCAAGCATACATGTACTAGAGTTGAAAAGACAACTGAGTGTCTAGTATATACACACACACATATATATATATATATATATATATATATATATATATATATATACTTGGGCTGGAAATACAACCAAGGGTCTATCATATATGCATTAATCTTAATTTAAGACAAGACAAGTGAGGGTCTAGCATTCCCAGCTGTTCCCAAAGCTATAGAGGGATACCAGATTTACACGGCAGCAAGAACTGAACCATTGGACAAACTGCTGTCATTCATACACCACAACAAAGATGACGCAGCAGAACTTTTATTCTGCGTCCTGTTCAAATATGAGAGGGAACATTATAAAAGAAACTACAGGCAGAATCACAGCATGCCTGTGGCATGCAGATGCCCCTCTGGCGGCCAAAGGGCTTTCATGACACCTGAGGATCCAAGCATTTCAGCAGGAAAGACAACTGAGCATCTGTCATATCTGTGCTTCGGTTGGAAAGACTCCAGCATACCTGAACTGGTGTACAGAAAACTCCTGAGGGTCTAGCATACCCACACTGGAGTACAAAAAGCACCAAAGGGTCTAGCATATCGGTCTTAGTCTAGGAAAGACACCTGATGTTTTAGCATTCCTGCAACAACGAAGCAAGACACCGGAAGACCTAACAAACAGTGAAATACATACATAACAATAGAGATGAAGCCTGAGCATCTAGCATACCTGCACTACCATACAAATGAAGGTCTGACATGCCTGTGTTAGTGTGTGAAACACATCTGAGGGTCTAGCATTCTCGCTTGATTGACACACTATCCAAAATGCTCTCCACTGTCATGGAACACAAACAGCTGGAGGAGAGAAAAAAAGGACTGTTTGTAATAACTGGGTAGTGTTGACGACTGACAAATCCCTACAAGATTTTTCACAAAAAAGGTGTTGTTCAGAGAATAAAGGGCAGTGTGCTGAGAAGCATATGGTACGGTGCTGTAATTCTTGGGATATTGTAATCACCAAATGGTAAAAAGAGACCGTCATCATCCTACACAATACAAAAAGCCAAACAGATTAAATGTAGAGACCCACAGATATCCACTTTTTGGAATAGAAAATCTGGGGTCCGGGGGTAAAGGTGGGGGGTGGGGAGGTTGGTGGGGATGGTAGGGGTCAGAGGTGGAGGGGGTGGAGGGGGAGGGGAAAGGATGACCTTAACTGGATGCATTTCAGGCTGCTAAAAAGTATCTCCAACCCAACCCCCCTGTGCTGCTCCCAACCCTACTTTTTTGTGCACAGTTTTGATTTATCGAGTTTCCACCAAATTCAAGATTTTGTACATCTTCTTTTCAAACACAGAAATTCTGTGAGAGAGAAAAAAGGTAAAGGAGACATGACAGTTACACCAAATCTCTAACACAGTGAGCAGCCTTTTGACACAGTCAATGCACCCTAAGCATATAGAAATATTATATAAGCAGCCTGACACAAAGTCTGGTGCAGTCCACTGCTTACATTCAAAGCAAGTTGGTCAAGAGTTTGGATGGCAAAGCATATTGCCTGTATTTCAATGTTGAGAAAGAATCAGAATGCGAAAGAGAACTTTTATACTGGTCAGTCTCACACACACGCACGCATGCACACACACATGCACGCACACACGTACGCACGCACACAGACACAACATGGAAAAAAAAGAAGCTGGAAAAACTCAGATGGCAACTGGAAGTGAGTGAAAAGTTTAAGATTTACAAGAAAAAGAGAAGAATCCAAGAGAAAGAGACAGACAGACAGACAGACAGAGAGACAGAGAGAGAAAGAGAGAATTACAATATATTGTTTTGACATAGTAAGCATGGCTAACCCACAAGACAAGCAAAATAGTGCAAGATGGAGACAAAAGAAATGGAGGAAGAGCATGGGTGCAGGAGAGGTGGAAAGGGAGGAGTAGGGGGGTGTGAGGGGAAGGGAAGGGGGGGGGGGGGGGGGCAGAAAAGCAAAGAAGAGTGCAGACAGCAGAAGAGAGAGAACTTTGTTCAAATGAACCATAGAAGGAAAAAAAACCTCTAAAAAAAAAGACAGTCTTTGGAGGAAAAACAGTACCGATACACAGACAAGAGTCAACACCTGCTGGCCACAACAACCCAGCCCCCCTCAAAGCCCCACTGATAGTGACAACAACAGTAACAGTACCCAGAAGGCACTCCACAACCCAGCCCCCTTCAAAGCCCCACTGATAGTGACAACAACAGTAACAGTGATCAGAAAGGCACTCCACAACCCAGCCCCCCTCAAAGCCCCACTGATAGTGACAATAATACTAACAGCAACAAGAAAGGCGCTACACAAGCCAGCACCCCTCAAAGCCCCACTGATAGTGACAACAACAGTAACAGTAACCAGAAAGGCACTCCGCAACCCAGCCCCCCTCAAAGCCCCACTGATAGTGACAACAACAGTAACAGTGATCAGAAAGGCACTCAGGAGAGCACAGACCTCCGCCCAGCTCAAAACAAATTTTGGATCCGGCTCTTTAACTCCATTGTGGGAGAAAAAAACTTTTTTCCCACAAGGGGAAGTACAGCTGGTCTGCACCAGAGTCGCTTCCCCTGTACCTTGTCTTTGATTAAAGAATATGCAACACAGGTAAACCTCAACATTTATATCACTTACAACTAAAACCAAGTATTTAACAGAAACTTATCAATTAATAACAACAATGTTACAGTATCATGTTCTGCAGAACATCTGTGATAGTCCAACTGATAATGTGAACAGATCCAGGATCACCTGCCCTTTGGTATGAATGAGCACCAACACTCAATGAGTTTGTCCTGGGGTCACATTTCATCTTTCCATCAAGTTTGTTAAAAAAAAAAAAAAAAAAAAAAAAAAAGGGGGGGGGGGGGGGGGGGGGGGTGGTTCAACAGCTTCAGCCTGATAAAATTTGTGCCATCTCCCTCAATGTTCCTGGACCCGCCCTTTGATCCAGATTCCTACCATGGACCCCAACCAACATCATCAACGGATTTGTCCTGTGGCCACATTCGACCTTTTGACGAAGCTGGGTTACAACAGTTTTCGCTTTATCTTGCTGAAAGACAATCAAAACAGGTTACAGTAGTTTTTGCTTAATCTTGCTGAAAGACAAACAAATCCACAGCTACCCATGAAAACACAACTTCCTTGGTGACGGTGGTAATGGAAGAGTGGACATTAATTTCTCTTATGAACCAGTTGCAAAGCCAACCCTTCCAGGCCAAACAATTGCATGGGGTGAAAAGATGCACCAGGACCTAAGCATAATATGCATTTAAGTGGAGCGTATGCAATAATGCAAACAGCAAAATCCCCAACACCTGCAACCACACACAAGCAGTGAAACTTGTCATAAACGCTTGCGCGCGCGGGCACACACACACACACACACATGCACGCACGCGTGCCCACGCACGCGCACACACACACACACACACACACACACACACACACACACACACACACACACACACGATAGTGACCTATATGTCTTTCATTTCCCATCTGCAGGTCGTGGTTGACCTGCCTTGGACACACACACACACACACACACACACATACACACACACACACACACACACACACAGGGCACAAGGCAGGTGACCTACGTGTTGGACTCTTTGATCTGGCTGAGCCCCATCTGCAGGTCGTGCTTGAACTCCTTGAAGGGGGTGATGCCCAGATTACGCTTCAGCTCATTGGCCCTGCGCACCTTGCTGCCCAGCACCTGGCGCAGCATCACGATCTCTCCCTCGATCTGCCACCACAACACACAGACAATGAGTTTGTGTGTGCCAATGAGGGAGACAGACAGACACAGAGAGAGATGATTTCACAAACAGATCACATTACATCATCATGATGCAATCAAGAACAGCAATAGCAACACTCTTGTCCAGCTCTCTCTCTCTCAACCCAGGAGCACACTCACAGAAACGAGTAGTAAAGTAACACCACTGATAAGTACGTGTGCATCCTGATAAAACACAGACACGCACATAAACGCACGAAGCAACAGCAACAGCAACGCAGCCATGCTTGCAAATTTTAAACTGAAAGATGAGCTCTTCATCTCTGGCAAGATTTCTGACTGTACAATACATACTTTAAAAGAGCTCTGTAAGGGTTGAACTGGCTATGACAGAAACTACTGATCATAACATTTGTGAAATGCTTTTTTGCATAAGGGTGGATAAGAAGAAAAAAAAGAAAACAAGACCCTGACTTCCTAAGGTTCTTACAGCATATACAACAATGACTAGAAATGCAAGAACACAGTTCATACACCATGATGCGTCAAAATAAATTCATATCAAATTATTCACATGACCCACAGCTACACTGAAAACAACATGCAGTGATATAGAGAAAAAAAAGGTAGCTACGAACTTCATAGAAGACAATGAGCAGAGAAGTGAGGTGAAGAATGAAAGAACATGCTTTGTGAACACTGTGTACATGCATATGATGATCATGCACCTGCCCATGGGATACATGATGATCATGCACCTGCCCATGGGATACATGATGATCATGCACCTGCCCATGGGATACATGATGATCACGCACCTGCCCATGGGATACATGATGATCATGCACCTGCCCATGGGATACATGATAAGCATGCACCTGCCCATGGGATACATGATGAGCATGCACTGAGCAAGGATACTCCGCCCTCTGTCTATTGTGTGTGAAACCTTTATGCCCACATGCTTCATCAACACTTCCCTTTACTCTGTACTAACGTCTGTCTGTTTGTGCTCTCTCTCTCTCTCTCTCTCTCTCTCTCTTCTCAAACACCTAACCTCTTTTCTTTTTTTCTCTTTTCTTTGTTGCTGAAAATTCTTGTACCATATGACTGGATTATGACTGGAGAACATGTAAAATCTGATCAGATTTTGAAAGATTTTTCTTCAAGAGAGTGGGAAGCAAAGCTGACATTTCCGTCCAGCAGCAGACAGTTTCCTGTCCAGTACAGCATCAAAGCACAATCTCCCCCTCAGCCTCATGGCTACACTGCAAATACAGACTGATAACTTGTCACTGCTGAAACATAAGTTGACAGCTGAGAGGGTTTTCCTCCTATTATCAGTTTTTTTTTGTTTTTTTTTTTAAAGCTGAATGCTCATGCCCGAGCCTTGTCCCTTTTTCTGATGTGAAAATGCTCCGACATACCAGGGATGAACAGGATGAGGTGGTGGTGAGTTGAAAAGGGGAGAGACTGGCTTTTGATTGAAAGCATTTCTAACCTTCCTATGCGTCAGCTGATTTATGTGGAATTCAAAAAGAAAATTAATTTTACATACATACAAATTGCCAGCATCCTTATAACATCATGTGGGATTTAATCTACAATATTTCATCATCCCTGTCAGAAAACGAATTTTACAAACATACCGCTGCCAGCATCCTTGTAACATTATCTGGGGTTTCTTCTGCCATATTTTATCATCCCTGTTCAAATGACCCCCTAACTCCATGCTTTCAAAACAACCTTTCGAAACTATAGATTTTTTCACTGAATTCAGGAATTCTGGGAATAATTTGTAATTCAGGAATTCCAGACAAATTAGGGTGGGTTAGCAACTATGTTCTGGTATCTGGGATACTTACAAATCAATGGGAGATAATTTACGCTCCTTGAGAAACTTCCTGAATCACTTCCCCTACAATGAAACACCCAAATTTTTTTCCTGCCTTGTGAATGTCAATAGCTTTACTTTTACATTATAATTGTAGATAACAGATAGACAGATGAGAGAGAGAGAGACAAATGCAGTAAAAAAAAAAAAAACAACATGTCACTATGTCTGATGTTTTTATTTTCATGATGGATTTCATGTTATGGATATTTTCATATTCTTTGCCAACTAGGACTGCAAGATGTTGAGGAGGAGGAGGAACGACCAGTTTCAGGAATGCAGTACTAGGAAAAGAATATCTTAAAAGGACGCCTTTTTGAGTGTTTTCAAAGAGGCACCATTCACTCCGTTCAACTCAACAGCATCCACGATCATCATCAAACAGATTTTGCTTGAATACACACTAAAAACACACACACACACACACACACACACACACACACACACACACACACACACACACAATCTACTTTTTCAAATTCTCCTGTTCACTGGCTGATCTGTAGGTCATTCTTATTTTCTCTCTTTCTTTCAAACACACACACACACACACATACACACACACATACACACACACATACACTAACACACACACACACACACACATACACACACACTAACACACGCACATACACACGCACATACACACACACACACACACGCACACATATGCACACACACTAAACACACACACTCGCACAAACACACATACACAGATGCACACACACGCACGCATGCGCGCGCGCGCGCACACACACACACACATACTCTCACACACACGCACTAACACACACACACGCACTACACACACACACACACACACACACACAACCAGAGGTCTACCTTTCCCAGCTCCTCTGTCCACTGGCTGATCTGGCGGTCCCTCTCAGCCGGGTCATCGGACAGGGGGATGGTGTCACCGGCGCCGGCCATCGTAGGGGACGTGGGGCTGGAGGCTCCATCATACTCATGCTCCTCTGGAAAACGCACGCATCATGTTACCTCTCATGTCCATCCAATGACATTAATGACGATACACATAATGATATGGATTATATATGATGGGGGGTGTAGCCTGAAGGTAGTATCCACATTTGTTTTTTCCCACAGGCCAAGGCTGTCGACTGGCATAAAGAAGATCTACAAATAATTCAGAAAGCTTCTGTTCATGATGGACTATCTCCTCTTGCGGAAGGAAATGTGGATGTTGCCGGAGTGATAACCAAACCACAAGGGGAGACGAGTACAACAACAATGGACACCGTGATAAACCTAATAAGCAGCAGTCAGTGCAGGAGATCGCAATGATCATGATGACAAGAATAACAATGGGAACCCAGGAGAGCAAAAATCTCCTCAAAGGTTAAACAGATCCTGGACCTGTCCCATGATCCGGATCTGTACCAAACTGTGACGGCTTTGTCCCTTAGGACACATTTGATATTTCACTAGTACATTCACATAAAACCACTTCCGTAGTTTCTGCATGACCTTGCTGACAGACGATCAATCCACCAAACAGATGAAAACACACACTCCTGGGGGAGGAAACTATACTGGAGAGGCCAGTAATGTAGACGATGATGATGATCAGTTCAGTAGTTGTGTAATTCTTTCTTTTTCTTTCTTTCTTTCTGTGCACGCAGGCTGGTACTCCTGCTGACACTGCCTTTATAGACAGGCAGTGGAGTTTTGTGTATGACCATTTTCTATCCCGCCATTAAGGCAGCCATACTCCATCTTTGGGGATGGTGCATGCTATGTGTAACGTGTCATCCATACCAACGGCCAAACTGGCCTTTCTGTTCCGAAAGTTGGTGATGGGATTTTACCTGTGTGCTAGATGCTGTGCATGCATTCACACACGGAACCTCAGTTTACAGTCTCATTCGAAGGACTGTATGGGGAATGGAGTCGGAACCTACGTTAACTCTGAGGGAAAAATCTCCCTGTACGGAAATTCGAACCCGCAACCCCAATATCACGAGTCCGGCGCTCTACCAACTGAGCTATTCGGCCCCCGTTGTATAATCCAACTTCACCTGATTTCGCTGAGTTAAGATCCACATGTCTACAAACAAGCTGTACACTTGAACCTGAACCAAGTTAAGACCTGAAGGTACAATACCAAGCTGTATTCTATAATGTTGATCGACCCAACTTCATTCAGCTACTGAGGATAACATACATGCAAGGAAATCAAAAGAGAGATCAACTTTGCTAAAAATTGCCAACCAAGTTGTCTGATTATCCTGCGCAGACCCCTTGTACCAAAACTTGTTGTCGGGGTACTTCTCGTCTAACAACTGCGTGTTTTCCTGAGAGGTGGCGCACTCTGAAAACCTCCATGTTCTCATCAGTTTCCTGACTGAAAGTTTCTTCACACCAAACCAAAGATCACCTGCATTTCATCTTTATTTCAGCTGGTATTGACATAACTGTTCAAACATAACAATTCAAAAACCGACACACTGACAGTGAAAACACAAACAAGATAAACAAAAGGTAGAGAAAGAAACTAGTTTTCATGCTTCACAACGTTTCAATTAAGGAGCTCCTCCTTTTTTGGGGGGGTAATGCAGTATCGTGAGTTTATTTTTCATAGAACAGAGCACCAACTACACTGAGCAGTGTGAGGCTGCACAGGACTGTCTGCCTCTTGTTTGAAGTTCGTGTCCGCATGTTCCCCTCATTCTCAGTGCAATGGCTTCCTGGTTGACATGATGGCTCATAACACAGGCCCTTTTCTGTGCGCACAATGCAGACTCCACCAACATCACTGTCAATCATGTGTCAGCATGGATCAGTTCCCAGAATATAAACTTAAAAAAAAAAAAAAAAAAAAAAAAAAAGACGCAAAGAAACATCAACATCGCCTTTTTTGGGGCAACATTGTTTATGTGACATCTGCCAATCACCCTAGAAATGCCATAGGTTCCCACACAACATTAAAAAACATAATGTATGTCTGTATCGTCTTTCTTTCTCTGGTTTTGTTGTTTGTTTGTTTGCTTGTTGCTTTGTTGTTACTGTGCCTGAACAGCTCTAAAGTGCCTCAACTCTTTTTCCCCTGGCAGCCAACCACACGTCGGGCATAAATGGATGTAAATGGCTGCTTGCACCTAAGAAGGTTCGGCATCAATCTTGGGTCAAATTAACCCCATGCAACCCTTCTTCCATGTATAAATTATACTCGCAGGCTAAGCACTCTGAAGCTGCTTCCATCTTGTATGATGCACTGCTTTGAATAAGCAAATTTCAAATGGTCTGGTGAATTTGTTTTTAATTTCGATTTTTTTTTCTTTCAATAGTATGAGCAAATACGATGACGTTACAGCTAGGCAAATTTTTTTAAGATAAACTCATTACTGATGATCCTAGCAATGAACTGTAAATGTATAAACACTAAAGTCACACAATTTCACACAGCTGCATGAAACATATTTGACTATGACCCTATCAACTTTCATTTTATCATGAATGTAATGACACAACTTGCTGGAATACTACAGATGAAGTGATGAAGATAAGATAAGATAATGTTGCTTATAGCCCCAGCCGACCGCAAAGGGCCATATCAAGTGATGAAGGATCTGTTTGGCTCCTATCTACCAATGAAGCATACTTCACACCAGATAATTCAAAACACTGTGAAAATATGTCAGAGAATAAAACATGCGCATATTTCTGTTGATGTGTGCCCTTTTCCATGCTTGCAAGTAAACAGTCAAATATGTATGCCCTTTACATGTGCCGATCTCCAGTTATGACTGTTCCAATGAAGCAGAAACAGATCTTCCAGCTGAACAGCCAAAACATGCCAGGCTGGTATGGGGTTACATAGCCAGTCCTTATGCAAGATCTGAAAGGGTTAAAGTACCAGGCTCTTAATCAGAAGGTGATGAATATGAATGCCGGATATCCAACATGAAAACTGACACCTTTCTCGTTGCCTGTACCACCTTTCATTGCCCCTCCCCTCCCCCCCCCCCCCCCCTCCCCTCTAGCCTATCCTCCCAGGAGGGCAGACACCATCACCATCAGCATTCAGGCTGGTCAGTATGCTCTGGTAACACTGTTGTCAGACCACAGAAATGGACTTTTTTCCCCCCCACCAAATTTCTCGAGAAAATCTGAAGATGTCTGTGACGTTATTTTGAAGGCAAATACAAACTTTTATTTCGTATGACATGTTTAAAGATACAAAACAATCATACTGGGTTTTGTTTCATGGAGCTGAAAAATGGCCTGTCATCCAATCATTTTGTTTCCTCTCTATCACCACCTGTAGCTTGCAGGGACATGGGCTGGTTCGTTTCTCCTGACATTAGCCACTGAACTCCAATGGTTTGTGATTCGTGTCATATGACCTTGGAAAAGACTGTTTAATCGGAAATAGTTAATTAAAGGATCGGATGGAAAATTAAGTCTCGGCTCCTTCAGGACGAACTTGGCTACCACTCTCGTAATGACTACAGTCTGACCTCTTACAGGCACTAGTATCACTGCAATGTGTCGCCATGCAGGGAAGAGAACTGAGGCAGGAATCCTTGCTCCGTGTTGCCAAAAAGTGAACTCCATCAGTCACATCACCTGAAATGGGGATGAACCTGAATGCCACCATCCGCAAGCTTTTCCGGATAGACTTTTCCGGAAACACACAACATATTTCCTGAAAAGACACAACATAGTTCCCCCCTGTTCTCTCACATTGTTGTAAAGCTCATTTGTTTCACGGCCCTCAGTGTTAACACATTTGTTCTGCACAGATCCACTGCCTCTGGATATGATACAATACACTGTGTTGGTCATCTAACACGATTGAACAAATCATGTCAAATCATGCCTGCAGACCAGCCAGCCATGAA